>CABHPQ010116091.1:0-10517 GCA_902168405.1 Peromyscus aztecus
AAAAATTGAGCAAGGAACTCCTAAAGCAGATAACCATTTTCAGAATGTGGCATGATACAAGACTAACTCTAAAACATCTGTAGACCTATATATATAAATGAAAAAAGGGCTGAGAAAGAAATCTGAGAAACATCACCATTTGTAATAGCCACAAATAATATAAAATACCTTGATATAATTCTAAGTAAGCAAGTGAGGCCCTGTATGACAAGAACTTTAAGTCTCTGAAGAAAGAAATTGAATAAGATATCACAAAATGGAAGGATCTCCCATACTCATGGATAAATAGAGTTAAACTCCTTAAAATGGCATTCGAGATCCATGACTTGAAGCTCTCTATTTCTTTCTTTTTTTTTTTCCGAGACAGGTTTTCTCTGTGTAGCTTTGGGCCTCTCCTGGAGCTCACTTGGTTGCCCAGGCTGGCCTTGAACTCACAAACATCTGCCTGCCTCTGCCTGCCCAGTGCTGGGATTAAAGGCGTGTGCCACCAGTGCCCGGCAAAGCTCTCTATATTGCTTCGATATCAAAAAACATCTTGGTACTGGCATAAAAACTGGCATGTAGACTAGTGGATTAGAATTGAAGACCCTGACATTTATCCATACATATGAACAACTAATTTTTGACAAAGAAGAAAAGGTGAACAATGGAAAAAATAAAGCATCTTCAACAAATGGTGCTGGCATAACTGGTTGTCAACATGGAGAATATTGTAAAAAGATCCATATCTATTACAATGCATAAAAATTACGACCAAGTGGATCAAAGACGCCAACATAAATTCAGTTGCTAGATTAGAAGAGATAGTAGGCAGGAGTCTTAAATGCATTGGCACTGGAGATCACTTCCCAGATAAAACACCAGTAGCATAGAGAGTGAGAGCATCAATTAAATATTGGAACCTCATGAATCTAAGAAACTTTTGTAGAGCAAAGGACATAGCCAATAATACAAAGTGACATCCTACAGGATTGGACAATATCTTCAATAACTCCACATGGGAAAGAGGGCTGATCTGCAGAATATATAAAGATCTCAAGAAACTCGATAAATACCTAACAGCCCATTTAAAAAACAGAGTATAGTACTAAACAGAGAATACTCAAGTAAAGATGTTCAAATGGCAGAAAGACACTTAAGGAATTGCTCAACATTCTCAATAATCAGGGCAGTGCAAATCAAAATGAACTTGAGATATCATCTTACACCTTTCTGAATGGCTAAAAACAAAAACACTGAAGGTAGCTAATGTTGGAGAGGATGTGAACCAAGAGGAGCACTCCTACACTTTTGGTGGGAATGTAAGCTTGAAATACCACTTTAGAAATCAGTATGCAGGCTTATAAAAAAGAGAACAATTTCCCCTAAAGACCCAGCTGTACCTCTCTTAGCTGGATACCCAAAGAATTCTCAATCATAACCACGAAGACACATGCTCAACTGTGTTATTAGCCCCATTAGTTATAATAGCAAGAACCCGGAAACAACCTAGATGGCCCACTAGTGAAGAATGCATAAAGAATATGTGGTACTTATACACAATTGGGTACCACTTAGCAGATAAAAACAGTGACATCAAGAGGATTTAAGGCAAATAGATAGAACAAGATAATATAATCCTGAGTGATGTAAACCAGACTGAGAAGGACAAACATGGTATGTTTTCACTCATATTGCACATTAGATTTAAAACAAAGAATCACCAGACTGCAACTCATAGTTCCAGGAAAGTTAACCACTAAGGTTAAACAATAGGAATGATATATGGATTGCCCAGCAATGGAGAATTAGATAAGATCTACGTGATGATACTGATGACTAGGGGGGAATGTAGGGCAAGGGATGGGTTATAAGAACTTAGGGAAACAGGTGGTTCGAGGATGTGGGACAGATTTGGAGAGCAAGGAAAGAGATACCATGATAACTGAAGATACCATGGGAAGCACTGTGCTTGAGAAGTTCCCAGGAATCTATGAGAATGGCGCTATCATAGACTATTGGCAATAGTTGAGAGTGTGCCTGATCTGGATTACTCTGTGGATCAGATGGCTGATACCATACCTGTCATGATAGAACCCTCATCCATTGACTAATGGGAGAAGATTCATAGATCCATGGCCAGGAAGCAGGTGCAGCTAAGACAGACCAATAGTTGAGAGAGAGGAGGGATTCCATGAGCAAGAGATATGGAGACCATGATTGGAAAAAGTACAGAGAAAAATAGCCAAATTAGTCAAAACACATGAACTGTAGACCAGTAGCTGAAGAGCCTCCATGGCACTGGGTTATTCCCTCTGTATAGGGAGATCAGTTGGTTAGCTTGAACTATTTAGGGAGCCCCTAAGCAGCACGATTTGGACTTGTCCCTAGTGGGTGAGCTAGATTTTTGGAGCTTAGTGACTATGGTGAGACATAATGCACAGCCTTGTTGTGGGATGGTGGGGTTTGGACCAGACTCAACTGAATGTATCAGGCTTTGATGTCTCCCCATGAGAGAACATGCTTGGAGGAAGTGGGAATGATGGGTGGTTTTGGGCAGAAGGCTGGGAAGGGGTGGTAAGGAGTACAGTGAAATATATAGTTGGTATGTAAAATGATAACAAAGTTTCTTTATATAAATATATGAAAAATTTAAGAAAAACTTTATGAAGATGACAGAGGCTCTTAAAAAGATATGAAAATCCACTTATTGAAATGGAGAAAAAGACAATAAAAAACTGGGAAGAAATCAATAAACCCCTAAAAGATAACCAAGAAAGCTAAGAAAAAACAATCAATGAGGTGAAGGAAAATGTTCAAGATGTGAAGATTGAAATACAGTCAATCAAGAAAACACAAACCAAAGAATTGTGGAAATGGAATATCTGTGTAAATTAAGAAGAACTATACATGCAAGCATAACCAACACTATACAAATGCAGAAGAAAAAATCTCATGCATTGAAGATACGATAGAAGAAATAGATTCAGCAATCAAAGAAAATGTTAAATACAAGAAAGTCTTAAGAAAAGACATCCAGAAAATCTAAAATACCATGAAAGATCAAACCTAAGAAAAATAGGCAAAGAAGAAAAATCCCAGTTCACAAGAACAAAAAGAGTACACAAAAAGTCATAGATTAATACTTTCCCAACTTAAAGAAGGAGATGCCAAGACAGAAATAGCTGATAGAACAATAAATAGACAGGAACAAAAAAAACAAACAAACAAAAAAAAATTCCCTCCTCATAAATCATCAAAACACTAAATGTACAGAATTCAGAAAGGATATTGAGAGCTGCCAAAAAATGGCCAAATAACATATAAAAACTGACATATCAAAATTGTACTCAGCTTCTGAATGAGAACTATAAGAGCCAGAAGATCTTGGACAGATGTTCTGCAGACACTAAGAGTCCATGGGTAACAGCCCAGAATACTACACCCAGAAAGCTTTCAATTAAAATAGATAGAGAAAAAAGCATATTCCATGAAATCAACAAGATTTAAGCAATATCTATCCACAAATACAGCCTTAGGGAAAGTACTACTAAGGAAACCCCACCGAAGGATGTTAGCTGAAACCACAAAAACACCAGCAATAGATAACTTCACACAAGTCAATCCCAAAGAAGGGAAATACACACAAACTATCACCCACAACAACCAAATCAAAAATAGCAGGAATTAACTAACAATCAGGGTCATTAATAATCCTTAATATTGAAGAATTCAAGTCCCCTATTAAAAGAAACAGGCTAACAGAATGGATATGAAAAAAGGACCCATTTTTCTGCTGCATATACAAAACACATGTCAACTTCAGAAACAGATATTATTTCAGAGAAAAGTTTGGGAAATGATTTTCCATTCAAATAGACTTCACAAAAATGCTAGTGTAAACATCCTGTTATCTAACAAAATAGACCTCACACTAAAATTATTCACATTTGTAGAAACGGAAATTCCATATTTGTCACACAAAAAAATCCATCAATATGAGTCTGACCTCTGAACATCTATGTCCCTAATTCAAGGGCACCCACATTTATAAAAGAAAATTAGTAGAGCTTAAATTTCACATTATCCTCCACACAGTAATAGTGGTAGACTTTAAAACTCTGTTCTCTACAATGGACAGAGATGCCAGCCAGAAACTCAACAGATAAACATGGGAAGTAATAGATGTTATGCTCATGCAATCTTAACAGATAGCTACATGTCATTTCACCTTCTTTCAATTGACCACCCATACTTGGAAAAAACTTAACAGAAACAAACAAAAAAAATTAGAATAAGCACCGAAAAGCTATCAGATCACCACAGTTTCAAGTCAGAATTCAACAATTTTACAAATTACAAAAAGTCTACAAACCTAAGGAAAGTGAACAATGCTCAACTGATTCATTCACCACTGGGTCAAGGAAGAAGTTACAAAGTAATCAAGGCCTTCATAGAATTCTTTGAAAATTAATCCACAACATAATCAAACAAATAGGAAAACTGGAAAGAAATATTATGAACAAAGGTCATAGCATTAAGTGCCTACATAAAGAATTAGCTGATGTCTCACACTAGCAACTAAACAGCACACCTGAAAGATCAAGAGCAAAAAGAAGGAATCTCATTCAGAAGAATTAGATGACAGAAAACAATCAAACTGATGACTAAAATGAATAAAAGACAAAATAAACAACAATACAAAGAATCAGAGAAACAAAGAGTTGATTCTTGGAGAAATGCATAATATAGGCAAAGTCTTATCTAGCCTGAGCCACAGGGAGAGAGATAATATGAAAATCAAAACTGTAAAGGGAGACATAACAAAAGACACTGAGAAAATCCAGAGAACCCTCAGATCATATTTCATAAACTTATACTCAACAAAATTTGAAAAGCTAAATAAATTGGGCAATTTTCTGTATGAGAACATCTTACCAAAATTAAATCAAGAACATATAAATAATTACACAGAAATGAAAGCTGTCATTAAAAGACTCCCAACCAAATAAAACTCAGGGTCACATTATTTCAGCATAGACTTCTACTAGAATCTCAAAGAGGAGCTTAGACTAATAATGCTCAAAATATTACACACAATGAAACAAAGGAACATTGTCAAACACCATTTTGCGGGCAAAACTTTCCCTGAAACACAAGCCACACAGAAGGAATTAAAAAGAAAAATGCAGACTAATCTACATCAGAAACATGAATGAAAAAATACTTAATAAAATACTATCAAGATGAATTTAAGAACACATCCAAGTCACAAGCACCATCATTAAGTGGACTTAATCCCAGAGATACTGAGATGGTTCAAAATATGTAACCTGTCCTGGTTATGCTGTATATGAACAAAGTGAAAGAAAAAAGAAACCATGATCTTCTCATTAGATCCTCATAAACTTTTGACAAAATCTAATAACACTTCAAGTGTGAGGTCTCGGTGAATTGACAAGTACAAGGTACATATTTAAATTAATGATGATCACATACAAGCAAGAAACAGCCAATATCAAATTTAATGGAGAAAAAGTCATAGGAATTCTACTAAAATCACAAAGAAAAGAGATTGTCCATTCTCTTCACATCTATTCAATATGGTAGTGAAAACCAACATGGTATTCAAAATTCTAGATTGAGAAATAAGACAACAAAAGGATGATCAAGGGGATACAAATTAAAAAGGAAGAATTGTAACTTTGCTATTTGTAGATGATAAGATGGTATACACAGACCACCAATACTTTTATAGGGAACTCCAACAGCTGATAAACAGCTTCAGTATTTTGACAGAATGCAAGACTAACTCAACAAAATCACTAACCTCCTACATACAAATAATAAAAGGGCTGAGAAAGAAATAAGAGAAACATAACCCTTTACAATATCCACAAATAACATAAAAACTCTTCCAGTAACTCTAACCAAACAATGAAAAGACTGCATGACATGAACTTTAAGTCGGTGAAAAAAGAAAGCGAAGAAGATATCAGACAATGGAAAGATACCCCATGTTCCTGGAAAGGTAGAATTAACATAGTCAAAATGGTAACCTTACCAAAAATATCTACAGATTCAATGCAATTTCCATCAAAATCCCAACACAAATCTACTCAGCGCTCAAAAGAACAATATTCATCTTCATAAGAAAAAAAAAACAAATTACCCATGATATCTAAAAAATTCTGTATTACAAATGAAGTTCTGGAGCCATCATATATATACATATATATACATATATACATATATGTATATATATGTATATATATTGCCATGCACACTTCAATTATAAACAGATTAAAGACCTCAACATTAATCTAGTTAAATGAACCTAGAATAAGAGCAAGAGGGAAGTACCCTTGAGCCCACTGGCATGGAAGAACCCTTCCTAAATATAACACCAGTAGTACAGATCAAGAGACCAACAATTGATAAATGGTACCTCCTGAAAATGAGAAGCTTTTGCAAGAGAAAGGACATGGCCAATAAGACAAAATAAGAGCATACAGAATGAGAATAAATCTTTGCCAAACCCACATTTGACAGTGGGTTGATCTCAAAAATATATGAACAACTCAGGAAATCGTATGTCAAAACACCAAATAATCTAATTTAAAATAGAAGACAGATCTAAACAGAAGAATCTCATAATCTCATGTGCCTGAAAGATATTTAAGGAAAAGCTCAACATATTTGTCTTCAGGGAAATGCATACCAAAATGATGCTGAGATACCATCTTAAAATTTTCAGAATGGCTAAGATTAACAACACTGATGAGAGCTTATATTAGAGAGGATGTGGCATAAGTGGAACACTATTCCACTGCTTGGGGGAGTGCAAACTTGTACAGCAACCTTTGTGATCTCTATGGTGGTACATCAGAAAATTGGGAGTCATGCTACCTCAAGACTCACCAATACCCCGTCTGGTCATATACCATGAAGAGGCTCGTTCACAACACAGGGACACTTGCACAACTTTATTCATAGCAACAATTATTCATAATTGTCAAAACCTGGAAACAACCTAAATACACCTAAACTGAAGAGTGGTTAAAGACAATGTGGTTCATTTGGAATAGACTTCATGACAATTGCAGGCAAATGTATGGAACTAGAAGAAATTATCATACATATGGTAGCCCAGACCAAGAAAGACAAACATGATTTGTACTCATTCATAAGTGGATATTTGATTTTAAAAAGGATAAAATAGCAACAATCCTAAATCAAGAGAAGATAAATAAAAAGGTGGAAACTTATAGGAACTTGAATGCAGGGACCCCAAAAGGAGAAATAATTAAGGTATCCTAGATAAGCTGGGAGGATGAATAGTAGACAGGGGATAGGGTATGAGGGCATGAGCAAAGAAGATGGCCAAGTTGAATGAGGGATGGAGAGGGAGATGAATAAAAGTAATAACTTGATGGTGGGAGGTAGTAGGGAGTTAGGAAAAAAAAAACTTGTTCTAGGGATATTTTCAGGCATCCAGAATCATTCACAGATATGCACTTGGCTGAACTTCTGTTGTTTAGTTAAATAGAAAGAGGAGAGATTTTATAAGAAAGGTTGGATCACAATAATAATGGGGAGAATCATAGAGATAGTCTAAAAAACTTGTCAAAGCTCACTGATTCTTGATTGAGAGCTGGGGAGCTGGCATGCAACTGAACTAGGAGCACTGAATGTACGTGACAGTTGTGTGGCTTGAGTTTGTGGATCCCCTAGCCGTGGGACCAGGATTTATTCAGGGTGCATAAACTTGCTTTTGGGAGCCCATTCCCTATGGCAGTAACCTTGCTCAGCATAATGCCAGTGTGTGGGGATGGGATTGGTGCTGCTTCAACTTGGTATTCCAGAGATTTGAGTCCCTAAGGGAACAAATACCATTTCTGAAAAGTGGATGGTGTCTGGGATAGTTGTAGGGTGGGAAGAAGAAAGTGAGAAAGGTGAATCTGGGATTGGTATGTACACTGAGAAAAATGTTAAATATATCAAAGATGCAAAATCAGAATATGTAATCCCAAGACAGATATTCATGTGTCTGTTGTTTAAATTTTATTTTTGGGATGGTCTGTTGTATTTTTTACATATTTATATCAATAAGTGCCTTTATTTCCAAGTTCCTTAAGGACATATAAATGTCAGAGACAGGATTGAGAAAGAGAAGAGCCTCTTGATTTGTTTGATTGCTCCTGGGTCAAAATAGAATTATAAGGCACATAGTTAAAAAAAAAATCTACACCTCTATAGACCATCCTATTAAAAATACAATCTTCTTAATATCCTTTTAGGATCCTAATACTGAAATATATATATTTTCTTAAGTATCAAGCAACAGGAAACCTGAAGTTTAAAGACATGGATTTAAGACTAATCTTGTCCGTTTTTTTGCTGCCTTATCCTGGACTAGTCACTTAAAGTAAACTTCATGTTGTTCACATGCTGTGCCAGTTTTGAAGCTGCTGAAATCTAACATAACCCAATGGAGGCATTGCCAGTATCCTCATGCACTGGATGGTCTCATTTGGTAGCGTTGGGATCACATGTGCCCCAGGATTGTATGGAACATCATCTTATATACTCCTTTACTTTGGGAGAGATCTCAAAACATGGTCATCATCATTATTGTCATCATCATCATCATCATCATCATCATCATTATCATCAGATTCCAGGAGTACTTAGCTACTCTCAGAATCCTTTTAGGTTGTTCCTACTCACTTGTTCTTCCACCAACCTTGAATTATCTTTCTTTTTTGTGCTTTTTGCACTCCCAGACTTGGACAAGCTCTTCACTCTCTTGGCACTTCCTTTAGCCATCAAAAAGCTTTCATTCCCATCAAGACGTTGTCAAAATTTGAACAAACATCTGAGTTATTCCAGCAAGTATTGGTGATATTAAACTCTACTATCTGGGAGGAGCCTGCCTTCAGTAATTGGTGGTTTAGATCCATGACATTGTAATTATTTTGTACATCAGACTGTAGGAGTGGATTCACCACGCCCTTTTGTTTTGCCTTTGTTAAGATGTCCTTATGCTTTGGACATTTCTCTTTTGAACCCCTTTTAAAGGGTGGTCATAATGTAAATTTAGATACTGAATTGGAATCTTTTGGACTATTTAAGGAAGTGGAATTGGCAAGAAATTCGTCCTGGATCTCAAAGAATTTATTCCTCTACTGGATGTTGTGTTGGATGGTTTCTGCAACCAAAGAGATCTCCCTAGCCAGATCTTCAATAAGCTGTGTGGTCTGCAATGTCTTTGGGATCTCATCATCATGGTGGGGCAGAACTTCTTTCCTTGTCCATGCTTGAAAGGCCATCCCCAGAGCTTTACAACCACCTAACAGGTAAGATGCAAGGCATTTCCCTTTCTCTCGCAGACCTCAAAGAATGTCCAGGATTTGCTTTCCTGCATGCCAACATATTGTCTTAAACCTGGGAAACATGAAGAGGTCTGCTAGGCCCTGCTTCTTCTGTATCTCATAGGATTTGAGTGGCATTTCAATGTTAAGACTGTTTAAGAATACCCCCCCCCAAATGCTAAGCAATCCACAGGGGTCAGCACAGCATGGATCCATCCTGCAGGAATGAAACTTATCTGACCTTGCTTCACAGAACACTTGTAGCATCTGTCCACCTGGTCAACAAAGAACATCTATTATTGTTTAGAGGAGTTGCTCCAAAACACAAAAGGAGTGAGGTTAACATTTGTTGGGTGGATCAGATAGAACTTGTCACCCTTGAGCACATGATACCAGAGTGAAGGGGCACCAAATTCAATGTGAAAATCTATATAGCTATCCTGCACACTCATAAAGCAACACTTATGTGCATTAGGTCTTTCAAAGCCACATTCTTCTGGCCATAAGTTTCCCACCCAGGAAAGCTTACGTACTATCTTGGGTATCTCTACAATATTAGAAAACCTTGTATTAGAGAATTTCAAACTGATAACATTGAAGACTTTTTCCCTCTTCCCACTGCAATAATATTTCACAAAATCACCCAGCATCATCTTGCAGCTAGCCTGACAGTCCACATCAATTGCATCAATCTTTGACAGTGAATGATATTGGGGGAAGCTTCATCCCCAACCCATTCTTCTTCAAGACAAGGATGGGTCTACTGAAGCTATTCTCTTCCAGGAATTGTACTGTCAGCTGACTTCCTTTGGGCTTCAGAATTACTTCCTCAAGGATCTCAAAAGGCTTACCCTGGAGCTTGTGATTAACAGAGGGCTCCCAGTCTTCACTGGCTCCCTCTTGAGACCTATGTACTCTTGAGAAGATCCATGCTGTTTTTTCATAATGGAAGGACCAGGTAAGTGTTCACCATTTGGGCAGTGGTAAATGTCAATGTCATCAGCTTTCTCTTCCTCAATGCCAACACAACCTCCATGAAACCAGTCCTGGCACAGATCACACTCAATCATGAAGTGGTTCTCATCATAAGGCTGTCAATAGAGGCAATAAAACACACACATAGAGATCACAACCTGTTGGTACAATTTGATTGTCATGTTTAAT
>CABHPQ010116122.1:7163-24131 GCA_902168405.1 Peromyscus aztecus
GAAGGAAGGAAGGAAGGAAGGAAGGAAGGAAGGAAGGAAGGAAGGAAGGAAGGAAGGAAGGAAGGAAGGATGGAAAGAGACTGCTAAGTGATCCTAATATGTGCCTAGGGCAGGGCATCTATGAAAGCAAGGTTAGCCACTCTCTAAATGGCAGAATTCTTAAAGAATTCTGACACTTCCGCTCCCAGAAGCAAGAAATGTCCAACAGCTCTTCAGGTAGGAGTGGGACCATCTGACAACATGTGTTATGCTTGGATCTTGCCTTCTTGACCTTGTGCAGGTTGTGTGTACTGTAATAACCAGTGAATTCCCATATACAAGTTCCATGTTCTGTCTGGAAAAAACTCATTTCCTTTGAAGCATCTGCCACCCCTTGTTCTTATATTTTATCTGCCTCTTCTTCCATGAAGATCCCTGAGTCTTGGGAAGAAGATTGTGCTATGGACATTCCATTTTATCCCTGGAAACTCCAGAGTCTCTTATTCTCTGCACCTTGAATGATTGTGAACATCTATATTAATCACCATTGATTGCAAAAAATCCTTTTCTGATGAGGTTCATGAAGAGACTAATCCTCCAGTATAAAAATAGGAGCTTGAAGGTTTTTATTACTATGTCAACTTAGCAGAATGTTAATATTAGTTTCTAACCCAGGGTCTCTATACTCTCTAGCCACATATTCTTCTCCCTGATAATGATGCCAGGCATTGGGTACCATCATGTGAACTCTGCCTTCAAATAGTTCATTAAGCAATTTATTATACCCTTGGTGATCTTTAAAATATTGCACCACATTTGTTGTTGGTGTTGCTCTCAAGGTTCATAGCTCCACAATATTTATAATTATGTAACACTGTGAAAACTACCTAGTAGAGTTGAAGCTTCCACCATTCATTCTGCATGTTCTTTCACTCAAGTATGTGATAGCTTTACAAATAGGAACTTACAATCTATGGATGAAAAACTTGTAAAGGTACAGTCTAATCATATGGTTCTTGGTTTCCCTCAAACTATTTCTTAACTTTCAAGCACCTAACTTGCCTCAATTGGGAGTACTTGGCAGAAGAACATAGGCTATATAAGAAAACTATCTAAAGAAGTGGAACTAAAGTGGAAAACATGATGTTACAATTGTTGTTGAATATTAGTTGAAGAGGTGTTACATTGTTTAATGATGAAAAGATGTGTTGTGCTCTCTTCTATTTAATTCAGTTCATTTGTTTAAATCTGTGAAGCTGTGTTATTTTGCCTGTCAGAAAATCATACTCACTCCCTTAACAAGCACGCTCACACGGACATATATAAATATTCTCAATCTACAAATGCAAGCGCCTTAGTCTATATAGTATTACTTCTATGTATAAAATTTCAGTGCTGAAAATTTGGTATTTGATGACCTATCCATTGTCTCTTCCCTGGGAAAGACTATTATTCCCAATCTCAGCATTCCTTGGTTTTCTGTAGTTCTCTGTCTATGGGTTGGGACTCAAAAGATTCCACCATTCCATGTTACCATGTCTATCAATATCATCCTTGTTCATATCTTCTTTAGGACGCCACATTAATGATACTTCATGCGTATAGTCTCTATAACATTAGTAGAAGCTGAATTCTCATAGCCAATTTCCTGTTCCTCTGGCTCTTGCAATCTTTTCAACCTCTCTCCCACTGTGATCCAGGAGCCTGTAGTGCAGTTCTGGTTAGATGATTCAAATGGGTCTGAGCACCACAAGGTCTCTTGTTCTCTTCAATTTCATGTGATGTCCTTCTCTATAATGGTCTCCATCTGTTGCTAAACACATGTCCAGGATGAGGGGTGAGACCTATACTTTTCTGTAGTTTAAGAACAAATATATATAATATGACTAGGATCCTAATGTAGACTGTGGAGTCCAGCTCCAAGGCTACAAGAAGGTTAAGAGAAAAAACTACAATGTAGTAAAATGAAACCTAAGACCCGCCTACTGTTTTAATATGAGGGAATAAATTCACACATGAGTTGTTCTGGTCATGGTCTTTATTATTCTGCTTCAGCATTATCTTCACAGTTAATATACACATTTAACTGCAAACTTAGGCAGCAAAAAAAAAGGTTACAAAAAACTCTTCTCAGTGTCACAAAGCATTGTACAAATGATAAGAAACATAGGCAACATACTCTTCCCTGCTGTTGATAGTGGGTGGCTGCAGCTGTGGTTGTAAAAAAAAAGTGGGGATTTTTACTGCACACTGTCTTCCTAAAGAGATTAGCCTAAGGGGTTACAAGAGGAGAAGGCGAAGCTATTGAGAGAGCTAAATAAACTGGAAAGAAATTGCTGATAGGTGGTTGCGCATGACTTTAATCCCAAAACTTGGGAGGCAGAGCCAGGCAGATCTTCATGAGTTCAAGGCCAACCTAGTCTACAGAGAGAAATCCAGGACAGGCACCAAAGCTACAACGAAAAAACTCTGACTTGAAAAACAGAGAGAGAGAGAGAGAGAGAGAGAGAGAGAGAGAGAGAGAGAGAGAGACTATGTACTACTCTACATTATGTGGCAAAGCTGTCAGTTCCTCTTTGCAGCTTCCAGCAGAAGAGAACAGCTGCAGCACTTTGGCTGGAAACGACAGGTAAATAACCAATGGGTGGACTGAGATCAATAGGTAAACATGGTGACCTGTGTAAGTCAAAGGGGGAACCAAGGAGTTTCAAAACAGCACTTTCGCCAAAGGCTGGCAGGCCAAGAAAAAAAATCTCAGATCTAAAAATACAATTTCTTTCCTACAGCCTCAGAATGGAGAGAAACTTTTAACATTTTTTGTTCAAGGCTATGAAGTAAGGCCATTTCCCTATACTTCTGGCCATCTGTATAACCTTTCTCACTGTAACTAGGCATAAAGCTGAGTCCTTTCTGGAGAAGTTTAGTTGATTAGCTAGTTAATTGCCTGTAATCCACTTAAAATCCATGACTAAATGTAAGCAGTTAGGAAACTAAGATTAAATCTAGGACCAAAAACTAAAGTCAGAATGTTCATACAAAGTGATGATTATTACAAGATCAGAGCAAGTATGTGCTGGATCCCTTTATCAGCTTCTGCCATGGGAAGCACTGGGCATATTATGTCACCTTATTATCTGAAGGACTTTAATTCAACAAATCCAGACACTTCCTAATTTCATCCTTGAGTTTAATCTGCAAAAGTCTCACTTGTGATATAACACAGAGACACTTCATCTGTCCTGTTTTACCTTATCAGCATAGCTAATTATAGAGAACAGGCTTCTAAGTTTATCACCATAATGAGGAACAATAGAAGAACCATGAGAGGTTGTTTCATTTACCTGATTAACACAATGTAAAGAGAAATCATCCATCTATCAATACACAGGAATGACAGTGCCCAAAGAATGAGAATAACCCTGCTAAGGTTTTGAAACAAGTCCCACAGCTGTTTTAGAGGAGAACCATCACACAAGAGAACCACAGACAGAAGCAGTCAGAATTTATAGACAATGTTCCTCATAGGCCCTATCTATGAGTCTCCTCTATCAGATAGGTTGTCATCTGGTAGGGTAGCCTTATACTTGTCAGCTGTTATCTACTGGATGTACTTGTGGAATCCTTCAGGAATCATGCTGGTTTAGTAAAGTGACAGTAGCATATTCTCCTTAAATCCACAAATTCACTACTTCTGGGTAGCTGGATAGGCTATCAGCACCAGACATTTTTCCCTGTCTAAAGGAAAAAATAACCAAATTCTTTTTATGCAGCCATTATTAGCCTGAAAACAAACACAGACATAGTATAACAAAATGTGATGTATATGTATATATAGGAAAATCTATTATATATATATATATATATATATATATATATATATATATATATAATAGATTTTCTTTTCTAACACTACCTAGGAGAAAATTATGTTACTTGTAGGGAAATGTATGCAGAGATGGTTACATAAAGTGAATAAAAACAGTCATAGAAAATCAGAGAACTATATTAAGTGAATAAGCTTGTTATAGAAAAACTGTTACAGGCATGGTGTGGTGGTAGCCCACCTTTAATCTCAGCACTCTGGATGCAAGGCAGGCAGATCTGTGAGTTCTAGTTGAACTTGGTCTATGTAGTGTGTTCCAGGAAAGCTAGCGCTATGTAGAGAGTTCCTATCTCAAAAAACAAAATAAAATAAAAAAGTAGGAAAGAAGTAAGAAAGAAAAGAAAAGGGAAAACACAGTTTTGTGTGTTTACATTTCCAATGTAAACATAAAGTCCATTTTTTTAATGTAGAAAAAATTCTCTTTTAATGTTAATTGACTTACCAAGTCTGCATAGAACAGTAGAAATCTGAAGGAATTTCAAAACAGCCACCTGGTGTTCAAGGTGTGAATCCAGAGAGAGAGAGAGAAAGAGAGAGAGAGAGAAAGAGAGAGAGAGAGAGAGAGAGAGAGAGAGAGAGAGCAAAAAAGTGTAGCCACTTGAGCCAACTCAAGCCTTGGCTTTACAGGCAGGGGTCTTGTTCAGCAGGGCAGGCCTGAGTTGTTTGTAGCACTAGCTTTAAGCAAGTAGCAACAGCTGTGGGTTAGTCAGACCTGGGCCCAAGCTAGGGAGCCGGGCCACCCAGGCCAGAAACTGGACCTGCCACCAAGCCAAGCCAAGTGGTTTTTAATGGATTCTTGTCACGTTGGGTGCCAAATGTAGATGTAACCAACCGTTTTATTAAATAAAAAACACAGAACCAATGCAAGGAAGAAAGCCAAGAGGTCAGAGCTAAGAGCTAAAACCTTACCCTTCCTCCTGTGGTGGTCCTACCTCCCCGAACCAGCACTACTTCCTGTGTTAAAGTCCTTATATAGAGTTTCTGTTCTGCCTTCTCATTGGTTGTAAACCCAACCACATGACCGCCTCATCACAGCCTGTCTGTATAGACCTCCAGGTGTTCCATGGTTGGTATTGAGATTAAAGGCATGTGTATCCAATGCTGGCTGTATCCCTGAACACACAGAGACTTACCTAGCTCTGCCTACCAAGTGCTGGGACTACAAGCTTATGCCACCACCACCCTGCTTTCCTATGGCTTGCTAATAGCTCTAACCCCCAGGGAACTTTATTTATTAACATACAAATAACATTTTAGTACAAAAGAAAATATCACCATATAGCACTTTCTCCACAGGATGGCTGGCAGAGAAAAAAATGTCTCAGATCTAAAATACAATTTCTGTCCTGCAGCGCCTCAGCACAGAGAGAACCTTGTAACTTTTTTGGTTCGAGGCTTTGAAGCCAGGCCATCTCCCTGTACTTCTGGCCATCTGTGTACCCTTTCTCATTGCAACTAGGCATAAATCTGAGTCCTTTCTGGACTAGGTATAATTGATTAGCTAGTTAATTGCCTCTTATCCACATAAAATCCAAGACTGAAAGTAAGCAGTTAGTAAACTGAGATTATAATCCAAGACCAAAAACTAAGGTTAGAATGTTCATACTAAGTGATGATTATTACAGGATCAGAGCAAGTAAGTGCTGGATCCATTCATCACTAATGCCAGGGGAAATACAGAGTATTTTATGTCACCTTATTTATCTGAAGGACTTTAATTCAACAAATACAGACACTTCATAATTTCATCTTTGAGTTTAACCTGTGAAAGTCCCACTTGTGCTCTAACCACAGAGACACTTCATCTGTGCTGGTTTGCCCTGTCAGCATAGCTAATTATACAGAACAGGCTTCTAAGATACTTACCATAATGTAGACCTGTAAAAATAACCATGAGAGGTTGTTTTACTTACCAGATTAACACAATGTAAAGAGAAGTCATCCTTCTATCAATACACATCAATGACAGTGTCCAAAGAATGACAATAACCCTGCTAAGACAGAACGCTGTGTTCAACTTCTTGCAGCACTCATGAGACCATCCCTGAGCTCTTCATGAATTCTGTGGGATTATTGTTTATTTTGAGATTATATCTCAGGAACCAGTTCTGCATCTCCTGACTGGCACCATTATTGATCATTTTCAGTAGCACTTGGGAAACTTCATAGTACACAACCTCTTCTGCAGATAATCTCCGGTCCCCATACAAATACTGTCACTGAATTTGTAGGTGAAATGATAATCATGAGAGCCTGCCACCACTGATTAGATTGAGAGTCCCAGGTTCAGGCCAGCAGACAGATCACCTGCAGGCAGGCTAGACTATCACCATCCCCCAGTGGACCCTGTAACCTACAAGCCCTACCCCTCAAAACCCACCCATCCTCCAAGAATGCAGCTGCTCCTTCAGACAGAGCCTGTCAGTGCTGAATGGACTAAGAGCTCAGTCCTTGTTCTCCTAGCTAAACACCCCAGCCTTTAGACATTGGGCCCAGGGGCACAACCCTACACCCACACCACCACACATTTCAGTTCCAGTTTCAGGCCAGCAGGCAAGTTACCTGCAGACAGACCAGACTATCACCATATCCCATTGGATTCTGTAACCTACAAGCCCCACCCCACCCCCCAAATTCACTTACTCTCTGAATCTGCAACTACTCCCTGAAACACAGAGTCCATTGTACTGATTGGACCAGGAGTCCTGATTAGACCAAGAGCTCCTGTTGGAACAAGAGTGTCAATCAGACAAAGAGAGGCTCCCTGAGACACAGACACCACTTACACCAAGTGGAGGAAGAGATGGGTAGATGCCAGCGCAAAAATACAGTCAACAACACAAAAACCAATATGGTTCCATCAGAACCTACATCAGCAAGACCTGACCATCCCAACACAGAAAAAATAGAAGACATTGATATTAAAAATGACCTTAAGAAGATGATAGAGATCCTTAAAGAAGAAATGAAAAATTCCTTTAAAGAATTTGAGGGTCAGGTTTAATCCCAGCACTTGGGAGACAGATCCAGGCAGAGCTCTGTGAGTTTGAGGCCAGCCTGGTCTATAGAGCAAGCTGAAGGACAGGCACCAAAACTACACAGAGAAATCCTGTCTTGAAAAACCAAAAAAAAAAAAAAAAAGAATTTGAGGAAAAGTCAAACAAAAATGGGAATAAATCAGTAAATCCCTTGAAAGCAAAGAGAAAGCAATAAACAAGTGAGGTAAACAAGTCAAGATTTGAAAACTGAAATTGAGACAATAAGGAAGACACAAACTGACGGAATGCTGGATGTGGAAAATCTGAGTAAATGAACAGGAACTACAGATGCAAGCATAACCAACAGAATGCAAGAGATGGAAGAGCAGATTTGTGGCATTGAAGATACAATAGAGGAAATAGAATTATCAGTGAAAGAAAACACTACAGCCAACAAAGTTATGACCCAAATTGTCCAGGAAATTTGGGACATCATGAAAAGACCAAACCTAAGAATAATAGGGATAGAAGAAGGAGAAGAATATCAACTCAAAGGCACAGAAAACATAGTCAACAAAATCATAAAAGAAAACTTTCCCAACCTAAAGAAAGAAATCCCTATAAAGATACAAGAAGGTTACAGAACACCAAATAGACTGGATCCAAAAAAAAATACCCTTGACACATAATAATCAAACCACTAAACATACTGAATAAAGAAAAAATATTTAGAGCTGCAAAGGAAAAAGGCCAAGAAACATACAAAGGCAGACCTATAAGAATAACACTGGACTTATAAATGGAGACTCTAAAGGCCAGAAAATCCTGGACAGATGTTATGCAGACATTAAGAGACCATGGATGCCAACTCAGACTATTATACACAGCAAAACTCTCAATCAACATAGATAGAGTAAATAAAATATTCCATGGTAAAACCAGATTTAAACAATATTTTTCCACAAATCCAGCCTTACAGAAAGCACTACAAGGAAAAATCCAACCTAAGGAAGTTAGATACACCCAGGGAAACAGAGGCAATAGATAGTTCCACACCAACAAATACCAAAGAAGGGAAACATACAACGCTACCACAAAAAAACAAACAAACCAAAAAAAACAGGAATTAACAATCACTGGTCATTAATATCCATTAATATCAATGGACTCAATTCACCTATAAAAAGACACAGGCTAACAGAATGGATACGAAAACAAGATCCATCCTTCTGCTGCATACAAGAAACACACCTCAACTTCAAAGACAGACACTACCTAAGAATAAAAGACTGGGAAAAGGTTTTACAAACAAATGGATTTAAGAAGCAAGCTGGTGTAGTCATCCTAATATCTATTTCAAACTAAAATCCATGGAAAGAGATCGGGAAGGACATTACATATTTATCACAGGGAAAAATCTGACAAGATAAAGTTTCAATTCTGAATATTTATGCCCCAAATAAAAGGGCACCTACAACTGGAACTGTGGTTCTGACAGTTGTGAGTACCCATCAGGATTCTGGGAATTTAACCCAGGCCTTCTGAATAAGCAGTCTTCTTAACCCCTGAGACATGGAAGAGAAATGCAGACAGCACAGCTTTTAGAGTTCCCTGACAACACAAGCACAGAATGTTGTCTGGTAAGAACTGGGACAGCAGAGCCTGAAAATGGAGCTGTAGTGTCTGAGGAGCAGAAAGGGACAGAATGCTGGGAAGCATGCAGCCATGGCTACACCTGCGTTAGACAGCAACCTACCAGTTCTATCAATGATAGACAGATAAAATGTAAAGACAAGAGACATTCCATAGAAGAGCACAAAGCTGCTCACTAGAGTGAGGATTCTTTGGGTGGCTCTGGTCTCAGGGGATGACCTAGGAGACAGACATCTGTGGATGTGTTTGACCCTCTGCTTGTGTTTGAGCAAGATAAACACCATGTAGCCACTGGTCCACATCATCAGTCCCAAAAACATGACATCATTGGATGTCAATAGGATTACAATAAGTGTTTGGATTGGTCTCCCAGGATTCACAACAGCATAGAATTCATAAAATTTTATAGCAGTACCATTTCTCCTACCCCTTATGTCAGTGATATACACTGGAATGTAGGCATATACCAACAGCTGGAGGGCCCAGCACAGGCCTAGGGAAGGGCCAATGATACTGGGGGCTCTGACTTTGAGCTGTGCCCACTTGGAATTACTGGAGCTGATGGTGATGGCCTGAAAGACACTCAGAAGGGATGTGGAGCCAAGGGATACTCCCCTACCAACTCTATGAAAATATAAGACAAGTTTACATGAAACATAATCTACATAGTAAGTCTGACTAAAAGCAGCAATGCTCTGTGGGATTCCTTTGAAGAGAACAATGAAGTTGGCCCAGGTCAGGTGTTTGACAATCAGGTCTGTGGGCTTCGCCCTGATTCCAGAGAAGTCAGCAATGATAAAACAACAAAGCAAGGCTGAGTTCCCCAGCATTCCCAGTGCAGTCTGAGACACGAAGAAGATGCCCACAGCCAGGTCTCTGGAGGTCATTATGCCATGGTCCTGGGTACCTGCACAACAGGTCCAAAGAGCACTTGTTACATAAGTTGTACTATCTTGTTCTTAGCATGTCAAACAATGTTAGATACTATTAACAACTGATAGCTACTGTGAAAAGGGTAGTCAGCTTCCTTTAAAAAGTGGCCACAATAAATCAGCCATGCTTCTGTGGTTGGTCTCACACCCAAGAGCATAGGGCAGCACAAACAGTGCTTTATGGCTTAAAAACTCTAAAAGACACAAAGGTAGGTAGGTTGATGAAGATGGTAAATTTGGGAGAAGTGGGAGAGGTATGAAAATCATCAGCATATATTATACAAATTTCTCCAAAGTTGAAAAATGAGAAAACATAATAGAGAATAATAAAAGAGCAATCAAAGTAGAGAATGCAAAATAGACAGAGTAATTTAAAACAAGAAAAGAGACTAGTGACCCTCAGATACAAGCAAAGAAAACATTTGAATTCTCCTTTGTCTGCACATTCACATGTAATGGAATTTGCATGTCTGTGTGTACATGTATGTGCTTATTTTTGCCTTTAAGTGTTTGCAAAATTACTTCCTAATCTTTTATTTATTGTAATTAATTTAAAATATATCTCTCCTATACTTTAATCAAGTCTACAAAAGCGGAAATAGCAGGTGACTTGTGAATGCACTTATTCATTAGGAGGATAGCTGGTGAGATCATTCACCTTGTTGTAGTGAAATTAAAGCACAAGAGACACAACACGGAAATGATGAACGATAGTAGCATCTATTTTTATCTGTGGGATATAAAGTTGCACTAATATAATGATAAAGGTTACAGAAATTGACATATATTAGAAAACTGTCAAAGATGCAAGGGTCCCTAACATATAGCTAAATAATAATTGACATATCTGTATGATTCAAAAGTAATATATATGTTGGGAATGAGGATAAATGTCTTTAATTCCAATACATTTTGGGCAGAGTCAGGAGGATCCCTGTGAGTTTGAGACTTGCCTGGTCTACATAACAAGTTCTAGAACAACCAGGACTGTGTAAAAAGACCCTGTCTCAACACCAAATAAAAAGTAAGCTCTAGAGGACATGGATATATATATGTCTGGGATAAGTTAAACAATTAAGGGACTCAGAACTGTATTACTTGAAGTTGAATTCATTCAGTACTCAAATGCCCACAGACTTGAAATTTAGACATTGAAACATCAGTTTGCCACTTGCTCCTCATTTCACACCTGAGAACAAGAAGACCTCTAAAAGATTAATAATGTCTCACTATGCCACAATACACAGCAATTTACAAAAGGAGAAAATATTCTGCACTTATATACAGCCACTGTGGGCTGCAGAATTAGAGGTGTAAATATGCAGAGGCCATCAAACACCTCTCAAATTGCTCTTGTAACTAACTAAATTTAGGAGATATTTTGCCAGCCCAGTGACCGGGGTCTGGAATTCGCAAAAGAAAAGTAAGTGCAGGTGAACTCTGAAAAATAGTCATAAACTGTTTTAGTCACCAGGACCCCCACATTACTCGGAACAAAAAGTAGAATTCCAGGTTATTGTCTCTCACCTGCAGCCTCCTTCAAACTATGTTGGGTTCAGGTCTTGGGCAGATCCTGCCCCGCTGAGCATGCATCCTCTGCAGGAGCCTGTTTCCTGAAAGAGGAGGATCAGTTCAGAGGTGCAGTGCTCTCACCTACCTTCCAAAGAAGGCCCTGTCCTCTGCATACTGGATGTCTGGAAGGACAGCAACTCACCTATGCAGGTAGGATACATCAGTGATGCTGGCTTCCAGAAGGAGACTCAGTGGCCTAGGGACCTACAAACCTCATATAGGTACAAAGTTGATGGTGACCCCCCAGATGAAGGTTGAATGTTCTCAGAGCTCATCCCCCAAGGGGATGACAGGAAGGGACAATGACAGTTATGCCAAGACAGTTGACATCACCTCTGGAAAACACTTGTTCCCATCAATAAACTGGAAAAACTTTTAACTGAGTAGTGAGGATCACAGAGGGAAGGCTGAACGTGTAAAGCGATCTTCCCTCCTGTGGTGTCAGAAGCTGAGATTCCGGGTGAGATAACCAGACAGTTTACATTCTAGGAAGCAGGGACTCAGGGCAATGTGTGAAGTTCCAAGTACACTCACCTGTGGGGATGCATCATTATGAAAATATCACATTCTAAAAGCCTGGAAATTTCTTGTACTACCTAGACAGAGTTAATGCACCATGAGCTAGACTGCTATCCTGCTGTGCATTCTGCCTGTTTTTTTAAACCTTACTTAAAAAGATCAGTGCAGGAGCTGGAGAGATGGCTCAGAGATTAAGAGTACCAGCTCCTCTTACAGAGGCCCTGAGTTCAATTCCCAGCAAACACATGGTGGCCTACAACCATCTATAATGAGAGCTGGTGTACTCTTCTTACCTGCAGGCACATATGCAGGCAGAATATTGTATATATAATAAGTAAATAAATCCTTTTTTAAAAGGAAAGATCAATGCAACAACTACCCTACTTGCCTTGAATTTCCCATGTAATCATCTTTTAAAACATAAGTTAATGCATAGCTTTAAACCTAAATTATGTAGTCTTCCAGTCTCCTGACCCAAAAGTAGTGAAGGTGTGTATATATGTTATGGTAACAAATGATGAATAGAAAAAGTAGTTTGAAAGCAGCCTTATGAAACAAATATCTACCATAAGTAATGAAAATGTCCAAGATATAAGTATATAGATCTATATGCAATGATGATTACAATACCATTTGATATCTGGATCAGTTGGGTGAATTTGGATTCAGTGATTTAATACCCTGTAGGACACATTTAATGATTTTATAAAGTATCTACCATTCTTTCCTCCATGTGAAACTTCCACACTGTTCAATAAATATGCTAATGTTTGGTGAGGCACACAGGGAGAGACAAATTCACAATTCATCAATCAGGTAGGTACTGATTTAGACACATACAACAGACAGAGAATGATGGAAGACACCAGGAAAGAGAGGTAAAGAATTAAAATCTGGATTGTTGTTGGTTTAATGACTGGAGAAAGTGCTTCTTAATTTATTTTCCTTAACATGGTCCTGACACATATTAAATATTTCAGGGATACTACTAATTTATTCATTCCAATAGTCCCTGATTCTTTTATTCTGTCTGCACAAAACTTAACTTCCTCCTCCTGTCCTCACATACGGTGGACCACACACACTTTCTTTACTAACTTCCCTTCGTCCATGCATTCCTTTATACTTTGACGTTCAGGACCAGATGGCTTTAGGACAGAATTCTGATGGATTTTCAAAGAAGAGTTAATCCCATTACTCTTCAAATTATTCTACAAACTAGAAACAGAAGGGTCACTGGCAATTTGCTTTACACTGAAGCAGTTACCATGATACTAGAACCACGAAGAGACCCAAAAAAGACAGAGTATTAACCACCACATTCCCTCGTGATCATAGATGCAAAATTCCTCAATATAGTACTTGCAAACAGAGTCTAAGAACACATAAAAACAAGAAGAAAATATCCACCATGTTCAAACAGGCTTGATCCTGAGGGTGCAGAGCAATTTAACATTTATAAATCAGTAAATGTGATTAATTCACCAACTAAACAGACTGAAAGAAAAAATGACCATTTTTGTAGATGCAGAAAATGCTTTTGACAAAATCCAATATCCATCATTATTTATATCCTGGAGAGATTATGGATATTATGGACATTTCTCAACATTATTAAACCTAACTTATAGCCAACATGAAATTAAATGGAGAGAAACTAAAAGCAATTCCACTAACATCAAGAACAATACAATCTTGTCCACTCTCTCCATAAACATTCAATATAGTACTTGAAGTGCTAGCAAGAGCAATAAGACAACTGAAGAAGATCAAGGAGTTATAAATTGAAATAAAAGTCAAAGTATCTTTTTTTCTAGGTAATTTTATAGTATATGGAAATGACCCTAAAAATTCTACTGGAAATATCCACAGATGATAAACACTTTGAGTAATGTCTCCTGATCCAAAATAAAATTAGAGAAATCATTAGCTATCCTATATACAAATAACAAGTACCATACAAAAGAAATTAGTGAAAGATCACTTGATCCATGATAATAGCCTGAAATAATACCAAATATCTGGAGTACGTCTAACCAAGCAAATGTAAGACTTGTATGAAAAAACCTTTGACTCATTTAAGAAGATATTAGAGCATAAAGAGATCAGTCATGCTCATAGATCTGGAGGAATATTGTATTTAAAATGGCCATCCTACCTAAAAACAACTGAATTTTGAGATTCAAGACAATCTCAATGAAAATTCTAAAACATGTGAATTCACAGTTGCATATGGAAACAAAAAACTGAACATCACTAAAACAGTCCTGAGGAATATAATAACTGCTGGAGGTATCACCATCCCTGATTTTGAGTTGTACTACGGAGCTATAATAATAAAAACAGATGGTATTGGCACAAGACAGACACATCGATCAATGGAATCCAATTGAAGAACATCAGAAATTTGTTCATTATTTGTAATTTCACTGAAGCAACTGTTGATCATACATGTAGGAAATATGACATCATTTAGGATACCCACAGTCCAACAGGCTCATGTGAAAAGTCAACATCACTAGAGGATACTTAAAGCTCTGCCTACCTGGTGTTGTACTTACTGAGAGACCATGAACTTTCCCAAGAAGAAGTTGCCAGTGGACCCTCCTGCCACACCTGTGCAGATGAAAAAAAATATAGTTTTTAACAAGATGTTTCAACCGAAGAGTTGTTGTGGCCTTTAAGAATCCCTAAATGACAAAGAAAAAGACATCTGTACCATGTTCTTGATTGGAGTATCCAACTCTCTTCAGTGTAGTGTGGTAAGTATGAACATTAAAGTAAAAAAACAGTGACCAACATCCACCATATTGTGAGACCATTCCTGTACTCAGACATGTGCAATCCCTGTGCCCAATTTAGGAAATGGGAGTTTGTCTTCACAGCCATAGCATTCTGCACAAGAAGGTACCCTGTGTTCATATTAGTCACTTCCACTGAAACGCCATTCTCACTTTTAAATACTCACCTTGTTATATTTTAGTAAGAGTTTCTTGTATACTGGAAAATATAATTTCTAAAGATTTATTTTTTTATGGTATGCATAAAAGTCTGTACCATTTCAGCCATGCAGCCTTGTTTACCTAATCATGTCTCATGCTGTGGCTCAACACAGACCTAAAGACCAATACCAGTGTTGAGATCTCACTGCTTTGATTCCTTTCTTAACTCAACAGTGAACACAGACCTTTTCTCCTCCATGAATTGGACGACAAAAGCTCTGTTTCATGTGTACAGCTCCTTCAATCATGCCTGACCATCTTCTATGATGTTTTAGCCCCTTATAGTCACTGAAATATCAGTCAGAAATAACAACATATATTAGTAACACATTAGATCCTGTCAGTCGTGGACTTATTTATCCTATATTGACTCGTGTGCATCCTTTGCTTGAGGGGAAGTGGTAAATTGCACTCCTCAATTTCTCTGCTTCTGAACATCTCACACTGATCCCATCAGATTCATTTTCAGTGACTTCATGAGCCAGGTTAGGAGAGACTACTTCTTCCCTTGTTGTGAAGATACACAATGTAGGCAGTTCAGATAGAGTATTTCCTAATTTCCCTAATTCTCTGTACTGTTAAAGACCCTATCTCCATACTCAAACTTACATCTTTTGCTTTCCGTGGATTACAAGTTAATATTCATTATTGTTTTATACTGTTTTTTTCAATATTCTCTGCTCTTGAATCCTTAAAGTTATAAGAAATGGCAAATGGAACTTTTAATAGGTAAGTGTATAAAAGCCCAGCGGAAGTAACAATACTTGAGTCACAGCTATCCTGTCAGTTGGACATCTTTATTTTGATATTTATATCTGTCTGTTGTGGACAGTAGCACAGAGGGGGACCTGATGTTTATGATGCCAATAGACATATGCTTTCTTTACATTGTATGAGTAAATGCTAAAGAGATAACTATAGATGAATTACTAATGTCATTACTTCGTAAAATAGGCATCATAAAACACTAATGTGTTCTGAAATAGATTAAGAAGAAAATTAAGTTAATATAGCATTCCATTTCAAATTATGCATACTTACTACATTTAAAAATTCATAATTCACTCAAGTAAAGGCAATGCATATGATTTATATAAAAATGAAACTGAATGATGTGAAAAACTTTAAAATTGTCCAAACTAAAATAAAGAAATAAGTGTGAATAAAAATATGACTGATGGAAAGAGCCCTGCCTTGCCATCCATAAGACCAAGTGCTCTGTTAGCAACAATGATAATCAGTAAGGGAAGGCATGTGATCAGTTTGTACTCATCATTAGATTATTCTTGAAACAGGATAGATAACTAAATCCCAAGTAAAAGAAGGAAGTTTCAAGCAAGTCATTTTACCCTTGGTCATTCAATACAGTGAGGAACTGCCTGTCTAATTCATATGTGTAATGTTACATAAGAATATCTTATACGCAAGATAAAGATTTACATATATATCTTCCAGGATTGTGTCCTATATATCCTTGAAAATGTTTACTCTGGTTATGAAACCATACTAACAATAGTACTCATACAGCAAACTATAATCATACTTCAGCTATAAAAATAATACTGCAAAAAATAGTCTACATATCAGGTAAAGTAAGAAGAATTATCACATTGGCTCTTTACCATAATCCTTCAACACCTCCATAGGCTGACAGCATTATGCTGGTGTTACCCACAGTCACCCTCTGTCAGAGATTCATTCTTGTGAGTTCTCTGTCTGTCCCACAGATCTGTTTCTATACAAGATTCCCATTAATAGACATCAGCTACTAAGAAGGCCCTCTCCCCTTTGCTGGCTCTGCTGCTCAGACTGAAATACAAAGTACTCACTGCCTTCTCACCTCTACATGGTGATGTGCTCATTGGGTAGATTCACACTCATTAATAACCAGCACTGCGAGAGAGTCACCTGAGGTACAGATTTTGTCTCTGTGACCTCACCTCCCTCCAGAACTGTAATTTTCATTTCACCTGCAGTGGCAATAACAGTGCTGGCCTTGGGAGACAAAATGAACTCAAACTTTCTCTAGTTACTAGTTAACAAAGACACTTAAGAGTTTCTTGTGAATATCTCCAAATGGATGAGGTGTTTTGAAGAGCCATTCAGTTTTCATGATCCCCAAAGGCTGACCAGGATCCTTTCAGAAGTGCTAGAAAGTTTGAGGTCAGGTTTGTGAGAAAGTTATAAAAGTCTCTATGTAATTATGGATTTCAGGATTTATTAATTTCATCCAGACAAATCAACTTAGTTTTTTATGAGTTACATAATTTCTACTTAAATGTTTGAGTATTTTATTCATGCATATATGTTTATGTCAAGTGTAACTGCCATTATCTCCTTTCCATTCCTTTCTTTTCTCAGACCACAATTCCCATCAAATTTCATACACTCAGTTGAGAAAGAAAGAAAGAGAGGGGGAGAGAAAGAAAGAAAGAAAGAAAGAAAGAAAG
>CABHPQ010116122.1:24231-47340 GCA_902168405.1 Peromyscus aztecus
AGAGAGAGAGAGAGAGAGAGAGAGAGAAAGAAAGAAAGAAAGAAAGAAAGAAAGAAAGAAAGAAAGAAAGAAAGAAAGAAAGGAAGGAAGGAAGGAAGGAAGGAAGGAAGGAAGGAGGAAGAAAGGAAAGAAGAAAGAAAAGAGACTACTAAGTGATTCTAATATGTGCCTAGTTCAAGGGCATCTATGAAAGCAATGTTAGCCTCTCTCTAAATGGCAGAATCCTGAAAGAATTCTGACTCTTTCTCTCCCAGAAGCCAGAAGTGCCCAACAGCTCTTCAGGTAGGAGTTGGACATCCTGAAAACATGCATTATTTTTGGATTTTGCACTCTTGACCTTGTGCAGGTTTTCTGTGTACTGTAATAACAAGACAATTCCCATGTACAAGTTCTATGTTCTGTCTGGACAAAACTCATTTCCTTGGAATCATCTGCCACCGTTGTTCTTATATTCTTTCTGCTTCTTCTTGCATGAAGATCCCTAAGTCTTGGTAGGAAGAGAGTGCTATGGACATCCCATTTTATCCCTGGAAATTCCAGAGTCTGTTATTCTCTGCACCTTGAGGGGTTGTGAGCTTCTATGTTGATTACCATATATTGAAAAAATGCATTTCTGGTGAGGTTGATGGATAGACTAATTCTCCAGTATAAAACTGTGAGCTTGAAGGAGTTTATTGCTATGTCAACTTAGAATATTAGTATTAGTTTCTCCCCCAGGGTCTCTATACTCTTTAACCACATATTCTTGTCCCTGATAATGGTGCCAGGCATGGGTGCCATCTTGTGAACTCAGCCTTCAAATAGTTCATGAAGCAGTTTATTACATCCATGGTGATCATCAAACTATTGTACCACATTTGTTGTTGTTGTTGCTCTCAAGGTTCATACCTCCACAATATTTATAATTATGTCTAACACTGTGAAAACTACCAGGTAGACATGAAGCTTCCACCATTCATTCTCCATGTTCTTTGACTCAAGTATGTGCTGTGGGAATGTTCTGTATGGCAAATGTGTTGTTAATAAAATACTGATTGGCCAGTGGCTAGGCAGGAAGTGTAGGCGGGACTAACAGAGAGAATAAAAAGAACAGGAAGGCAGAAGGAGTCACTGTCTGCCAGCCGCCACCAGGACAAGCAGCTTGTAAAGATACCGGTAAGCCACGAGCCATGTGGCAAGGTATAGATTTATAGAAATGGATTAATTTAAGATATAAGGACAGTTAGCAAGAAGCCTGCCACGGCCATACAGTTTGTAAGCAATATAAGTCTCTGTGTTTACTTGGTTGGGTCTAAGCGGCTGTGGGACTGGCAGGTGAAAGAGATTTATCCTGACTGTGGGCCAGGCAGGAAAACTTAAGCTACAAGTATGTGATATATTTACCAATAGAGTCTTACAATCTAGGAATGAAAGATTTATAAATGTTACAGCTATTCACATTGATCTTGGTTTTCCTCAATCTATTTCTTAACTTTCAAGCACCTAACCTGCCCCATTTTAGAGTACTTGGCAGTAAAACATAGTCATGTTATCTGAGAAAACTAACTAAAGAAGTGGGACAAAAGGGGAAAACATGGTGTCACAATTGTTGTTGAATATTAGTTCAAGAAGTGCCACATTTGTTTATGCTGTGAAACATTTTTTAATGATGCAAAGATGTGTTGCATTCTTTCTGTTGCATTTCTTTAATTCTGTGAAGCTGTGTTAATTTGCCTGTCTAAAAATTATAGTCACTCCCTTAACATGCACACTCACACAGACATACATAAATATTCTCAATATGTAAAAACAACCTGCTTAGTCTATAGAGTGTTACTTGGTATTTGATGACCTATTCAGTGGCTCTCCCCTGGGAAAGACTGTTATTCACAATCTCAGCATTCCTTGGTTTTCTATAGTTCTCTGTCTACGGGTGGGGATTCAAAGGGCTTGGCCCTTACATGGCACCATGTCTATCAATATCATCCTTATTTATATCTTATTTAGGAAGCCACATTAGTGATACTTCATGGGTATAGCCTCTATAAAATTAGGAGGACCTGCATTCACATGGCTAATTTCCTGTTCCTCTGGCTCTTGCAGTCTTTTCAACCTCCCTTCCACTGTGATCCAGGAGCCTGTAGTTCAGGTCTGCTTAGATAAATCAAACGGTTCTGAGCACCACAAGGTCCCTTGTTCTGTTCAATTTCATTTGATGTCCTTCTCTATAAAGGTCCCCATCCAGCAAAACACATTTCCAGGATGAGGAGTGAGACCTATACTTTTCTGTAGTTGAAGGACAAATGTTTACAATGTGATTAGGTTCCTAACATAGACAGTGGAGTCCAGCTCCAAAACTACAAGGTTAAGAGAAAAAAATCTAATTAGGACTCCCCCCCCACTTTCTTTAATATGAAGAAATAAATTCACACATGAGTTGTTCTGGTCATGGTCTTTATTATTCTGCTTCAGTGCTTTCTTCACAGCTAATATACACATTTAACTGCAACTGTAGGCAGCAAAAAAAAAAAAGGGTTACAGAAAACTCTTCTCAGGGTCACAAAGCATTACTTCTTTTTTTTAATTTATTTTATTTTATTTTACAACATAATTCAACTTTACATATCAGTCATAGATTCCCCCGTTCTCCCTCCTCCCGCCCCATCCCCCCACCCCGCCCACCCCCATTTCCATCTCCTCCGAGGCAAAGACTCCCCTGCGGATTGAGATTGACCTGGTAGACTCAGCCCAGGCAGGCCTAGCCCCCTCCTCCCAGACTGAGCCAAGGGTCTCTACCAAGCCCCAGGTTTCAAACAGCCAACTCATGCACTGAGCACAGGACCCGGTCCAACCACCTGTATGCCTCCCAAACAGATCAAGCCAATCAACTGTCTCACCCATTCCGAGACATTACTTCTATAAGCGACAATTGATACAGGCAGCATACTTGTGTCTCCTGTTGACAGTAGGTGGCTGGAGCTGTGGTTGTTTAAAAGATGTGTGGGTTTTGGCTGCACACTATCTTCCTAAAGAGATTAGCCTTGGGCTGGAGAGATGGCTCAGCCGTTAAAGGCTAGGCTCACAACCAAAAATATAAGAGATTAGCCTAAGGGATTACAAGGGGAGAAGGCTAAGCTTTTGAGAGATCTAAAGAAAAAGCAAAGAAATTGATGGGCGGTGGTAGCCCATGCCTTTAATCCCAGCACTAGGGGGGTAGAGCCAGGTAGATCTCTATGAGTTTGAGGCCAGCCTGGTCTACAGAATAAGATCCAGGACAGTCACCAATGCTACACAGAGAAAACCTGTCTCAAAAAACCAAGAGACAAAGACAGAGACAGAGAGATAGAAAGAAACCGTGTACTCTACATTTCTTAAGTTTATTTGACATTATAGGTTGACATGTGGCAAAGCTGTCAGTTCCTCTTTGCAGCTTCCAACAGAGGAGAACAGCTGCAGCACCTTGAATGGGAGCCACATGCAAATGACTAATGGGTGGACTGAGGTCAATGGGTAAACATGGTGACCTGTGTAAGTTAGAAGGGGAAGCAAGCAGCACAGTTTCATAACAGCACTTTCACCAAAGGCTGACTGGCAGAGAAAAAAAATCTCAGATCTACAAATACAATTTCTGTCCTGAAGCCTCAGCATAGAGAGAATCTTGTAACTTTTTTTGTTCAAGGCTATGAGGCCAGGCCATCTCCCTGTAGTTCTGGCCATCTGTGTAGCCTTTCCCACTGTAACTAGGCATAAAGCTGAGTCCTTTCAGGCTAGGTTTGACTGATTAGCTAGCTAATTGCCTGTAATCCACATAAAATCCATGACTAAATGTAAGCAGATAGTAAACTGAGGTTAAAACCTAGGACCAAAAACTAACTTCAGAATGTTCATATAAAGTGAAGATAATTACAAGATCAGAGCAAGTATGTGCTGGATCCCTTTATTTGCTGCTGCCATGGGAAACACAGAGCATTTTATGTCGCTATATTATCTGAAGGACTTTCATTCAACAAATCCAGACACTTCCTAATTTCATCCTTGAGTTTAATCTGCAAAAGTCCCACTAGTGATCTAACCAAAGAGACACTTCATCTGTCCTGTTTTACCTAATCAGCATAGCTAAATATAGAGAACAGGCTTCTAAGTTTATCACCATAATATGGAGCAATAGAAGAACCATGAGAGGTTGTTTTATTTACCTGATTAACACAATGTAAAGAGAAGTCATCCATCTATCAATAGACAGGAATGACAGTGCCCAAAGAATGGGAATAACCCTGCTAAGGTTGTGAAACAAGTCCCAAGCTGTTTTAGAGGAGAACCATCACACAAGAGAACCATAGACAGAAGCAGTCAGAATTCATGGACAATGTTCCTCATAGGCCCTGTCTAGGAGTCTCCTCTATCAGATTGGTTGTCATCTGGTGGGTTGGCCTTATAATTGTCAGCTGTTATCTACTGGATGTACTTGTGGAATCCATCAGGAAGCATGCTGGTTTAGGAAAGTGACAGTAGCAGATTCTCCTTAAATCCACGACTTCACTACTTCTGGGTAGTTGGATAGGCTATCAGCACCAGGCATTTTTCCCTGTCTAAATGAAAAAAATTCCAAATTCTTTTTATGCGGCCATTATTAGCCTGAAACAACACAAACATAGTATAACAAACACAGACATAGTATAACAAAATGTGATGTATATGTATATATAGGAAAGTCTATTATATATATATAAATATATATATATATACAGATATATACAATATAATAGATTTTCTTTTCTAACACTACCTAGGAGAAAATTATGTTGCTTATAGGGAAATGTATGCGGAGATGGTTACATAAAGTGAATAAAAACCAGTCATAGAAAATCAGAGAACCATATTAAGTGAATAAGCTTGTTATAGAAAAAACTGTTACAGGCATGGTGTGGTGGTAGCACACCTTTAATCCCAGCACTCTAGAGGCAAGGAAGGCAGATCTGTGAGTTCTAGATGAACTTGGTCTATGTGGTGTGTTCCAGGAAAGCCAGCAATATGTAAAGCACTCCTATCTCAAAAAACAAAATAAAAAAGGAGGATAGAAATAAGAAAGAAAAGAAAAAGGAAAGCACAGTTACATATATTTTTCTTGTTTATGGTTCATACATGGTACAAAAGTACATAAAATTTTGGATGTATATACATTGCATAAATAAATGAGAAAAATTGCCAAGGGGGACAATGAGAACAGAGAGAAAGAGCAAGAAGAAAAAGCAAGCTGAAGAATGAGGGAAATATGCTCAGTGAAATATATTGTTGCATGAGAACACCTATGGTGATACTGTTTCTTGTTCAATAAACATTCACAATGAAAATCAAAACAATAGATAAAATGATGTTTCATCCCTCATCCTTGCAATAATCTGTTCTGAAGGATGTTTTCTGACCTTGCCTCATTTTGATACTGTAACAACAACTTTTGTCTTCATTCCTCAGTCATTTTTTCTTTGTGTTTAGAATGTCTGCTACTGATCCTGGAGACGTAGCTCAGTTGGCAGTCTGTTACCCTAGCATACATGAAGCCCTGCATTTGATCTCTCAAAGCTCATAAATAGGTGTAGTGCCACATTCATGTAATCCTATAGCACTTAGAAGATAAAGGCAAGACATCTAGGGTCATCCTCTGGTACATAGCTTCAGATCTGCATGGACTACATGAGACTCTATCACAAAAAGAATATGAAAGGAAGGAATGGAAGGAGAAACAGAGAAGAAATAAAATGAAATGAAAAGACAAAAATCTAATTTTGAGAGTATTTGCCCTATTTTTGAAGTTCTTTCTTAAGGATGGCTCCCATTGTTTCCTCCCTTTGGGAAGTTGCTCAAAAGTTTCACATTGAACTCTGAACTTAATCCTCATTCCTCATTGTAGCATTTCCAATTCACCATTGCCACTAAAGTAGATTTTTGACTGTTATCCCATAGTTTACAGTTGTTGTCCACGTCTCCTCATCTTATTCCCCATACATAGTAGCCAGTTCTAGTCTTATGTCTGCACCGGTCTTTCAGAATGAAAAGGAATCTAGATGCCCTCAATCTCTTGGTCTTCATTGTTCATCCACTTTAGCATTTGCAACTGTCTTCTACAGTGTCAGACTCTTCCTCTTTACATTTTGAAGTGTTGGAAATTGATGCTAGCTTCTTTTGTACACTGAGCAGCAGCTCTAACACTAAGCGTTGATTCCATTTTAGAGGATCCAAAGTCCATATGTAGGCCATAATGAAACACCATGAATTTCTTCCCCAAAGACACACAAAAATGTTAATAAAACACAGTAAATAATATTGTACAATCCCTACTGTGTTCCATTGTTTATAAACTGCTTTACAGAATAAACTTCTCTATACATTCATTCCCTGTGATACATCAAGACCATGGCTTATGAATGACAGTACTTAAGGATGAATTAACAGACAGCTAATCCTGTTAATTTGCATATAATTTCCAGACTGAAACATAGAATCTTATCTCACTATTTGATTTTGAAACATGTCATATAGTTTCAAATACTCCAAAATGTTTCAGAGGCTAACTTCACAGCACACTTTCTGTTATCTGCCACTTGCAACAGCTCTTCTTTCTCTTCTGTGATGTTCTGAGTCAAAGATGAAGGACTGTAATGCAGATGTATCCACAATAGCTGGGCTACCCGCAATCTGATGATCTGCAGTGGGTCAAATTGTGGTTTTTGCTGCGCTGGTCCCATTTAATGTATAGAGAAGATTCCTTGATAAGGGATACTACCTACATTTATCTGAGGGCTAAGAATAAGATTTAGTAGGGACTATGCTTGTCCTGGAAAGTTGCAGTTGATGTGTGATAAAACATTTCCTGGGGACACACAACACCCATGTCTACTCACCCTAGGTAAGAATCCCAGGGTGGACCAAAGTAGAGATACCTCCAAAGTCCTGAGTTTCATTGGTGTTATTTACAGGAATAAAAGTAAGTGGTTACTTAAAAGAGCAAAAATGAGTAAAAATCAGATGTGTCATCAGAGACCACCCCAGCTTGTGAGAGAACTCACAAAAGCTAGAACTCTAGAGCACACTGGACAGCCTTCAGACAGCTCAACAGGTAAGAGATTGTCTGTTACAAGTGAATTAGTTGGTCTAATACTCTTCTATTCTGGTCTGCTTTAGTGTTTCTTCCAGGCTGCTGGTTTTTTCTCAATGGTCTTTTTCACAGATTAGATTGTCTGAGAGGGACTCTCAGCTTTTATTGTTAACTCCAGAAGAGAGGGACCTTGAGAATCAGGATAATGTCAGGGAATTTCTGCTATGTTGAGTTGTTTACCTTCCTGCTTGTGATGGTTACAATGAAAATGGTCACCATAGGCTCATATGAAGTGGCATTATTAGGAGATATGACATGGTTGGAGTAAGTGAGGCATTGTTGGAGAAAGTGTGTCACTGGAGGTTGGCTTTGAGGTTTCAGATAATCAAGACAGGATCAGCCATGCCTTTCCCTTCATGCTGCCTGCCAATCTGAATGTAAAACTCTTGACTCCTTCTCCAGGACCATGTCTGCCTGTGTGCACCCATTCTTCCCACCATGATAATAATGCTCAAAACCTCTGATCCTATAAGCCATCCCCAATTAAATGTTTATAAGAATACCCATGGTCCTGGTGTCTTTTCACAATAATTGAGATCCTAACTAAGACACTGCTTAAGAACATTCTCTGCAGGGTGGAAGGGTTCAATCACAGAGGAAATTATCCACAACACCAGGAATACAGTCTCTTTAATATCAATGAAAGTAGTAGACCAAGGCTTCTGCAGCAAATATCTAATAATGCTTACAAGAGAGTTTCAGTGATAGTATGCCAAATACTTGTCCAGAAGGCAATGTTGCAAATACCATTGATCAGAGAAAAAGTGGCCTGGCCGTGGCCCCTGGGGACAGAAATGCTATAGTCAAAAGAGGAACTGTGCTGGGCTGCATTCAGTAACCATGGCTATCCAATTCCCACTGACCAGGTCATCAACATCATCTTCTATCACAGCTCTCTTGACACTGGATGCTGTACTCTACCTAGAATCTAGAAGTCTATAGGTCTGGAACTATAGTCTCACCAGTATGTGTTCTTTCCAAACAGAAACCAAAACCTAACAATCTTGTGAGGTATGAGGCATCAACTCTAATAAACTGGTATTGGCAGACCTCTATTTTTGAAAAATATGTTTTACAATACAGTTTTATCAGTCTCTGTTTCTCAGAAGGCATCTGTACAACCCCCAACTTTAAGTGCTTCTATAATCCATTTAACAATGTTCTCTCCACCCAGTATGGTATTACACAATGTTGTAAAGACATCATTCTTAAAATCTTTCCAAACCTTTCCAAAGAACATATCCCTTGGAAGTCTTCTCACTCTACTAGGCTTCACTAGCCACCAAAATAAAGGAGGAATCACTTATATGGTGGGATTCTGTGAGATTATTGTTAAGGTTGAGGTTATATCTCAGGAAGCAATTCTGCATCTACTGACTGACACCATTATAGACCATTTTCTGTAGCACTTGGGAACTTGCACAGTACACAAGCTCTTCTGAATATAATCTCCAATCCCCATATAGATACTGTCAGCAAATTTGTAGATGAAATGATAATCATGAGAGCATGCCAGCACTGAATGTATTAAGAGTTCCAGGTTCGGGCCTGCAGGCAGATCACCTGCAGGCAGATCACCTGCAGGCAGGGTGGACTGTCACCATCCCCCAGTAGCTCTCAAGCCCCAACCCCTCAAACCTACTCACCCTCTGAGACTGAAGCTGCTCTTTAAGACAGAGACCACCAGTGCTAATTCGAATAAGAGGTGAGTCTTTGTTCTCATATCAAACACCCCAGCCTCTGGACACTGGGGCCAGGGTCACAACCCTGTGCCTGCACACCACCACCCATTTAGTCCCATTTTTAAGCCAGCAAGCAGGTAACCTGCAGGCAGGCCAGACTATCACCATTTCCCAATGGACTCTGTAAACTACAAGCCCTACTGCATTCCCCAAACCCACCCACCCTCTGAGAAAACAGCTACTCCCTGGCATACAGAGTCCATTCCACCTATTGGACCAAGAGCCCTGATTAGAACAAGAACTTCAACTGGACCAAGAGAGGATCCCTGAGACAAAGTCACCACTTGCACCAAGTGGAGGAAGAGAAGGGTAGATGCCAGTGCAAAAATAAAATCAGCAACATAAAAGCCAGTATGTCCCCACCAGAACCTAGTGGTTCTACATCAACAAGACCTGAACATCCCAATGCAGAAGAAGCAGAAGCAATAGACCTTAAAAATGATTTTGAGAAGATGAGAGAGACCTTTAAAGAGGAACTGAAAAACTCCCTTAAAGAAATCGAAAAAAAAAAAACAAACAAACAATAAATTGGAAGAAATCAATAAATACCTTAAAGAAGGAAAACAAAGAAAAAGCAATTAAACAGGTGAAGGAAACAGTTTAAGACTTGAAAACTGAAATAGAGACAATAAAGAAGACACAAACTGATGAAATGCTGGAAATGGAAAATCTGAGAAAATGAACAGTAACTATAGATGCAAGCATAACCTACAGAATGCAAGAGATAGAAGACAGAATCTCTGGCATTGGAGATACAATACAGGAAATAGACACTCATCTGTCAAAGAAAACACTAAAGCCTACAAAGTCTTTAAAAAATGTCCAGAAAATCTGGGAAACCATGAAAAGACCAAACCCAAAAAAATACAGATAGAAGAAAGAGAAGAATATAAGCTCAAAAGCACAGAAAATATATTCAATAAAATCACTGAAGAAAACTTTCCCAACCTAAAGAAGAAAATGCCTATGAAGATACAAGAAGCTTACAAAATACTAAATAGACTGGATCCAAAAGAAAAGTCCCCTTGCCACATAATAATCAAACTAATAAATATACAAAATAAAGAAAAAATATTGAGAGCTGCAAAGGAAAAAGGCCAAGTCACATATAAAGGCAGACCCATCAGAATAACACTTGACTTCGCAGTGGATACTCTGAAAGCCAGAAGGTCCTAGACAGACATTTTGCAGACACTAAGAGACCATGGATGCCAACCCAGATAATTATACCCAAAAACTCTCAATTGACATAGATGGAGTAAACAAAATATTCCATGATAAAAACAGACTTAAACAACACCTATTCACAAATCAAGCACTACAGAAAACACTAGAAGGAAAATTTTAGCCAAAGAAGTTAGATACACCCATGAAAAAAAAGGCAATAGATAATTCTGCACCAACAAATGCCAATGAAGGGTAATGCACAACACTACCACTAAAAAATAACTGAAATCAGCAATCAATGGTCATTAGTATTCCTTACTATCAATGGACTCAGTTTGCCTATAAGAAGACACAAGCATACAGAATGTATACAAAAACAGGATCCATCCTTCTGCTGCATAAAAGAAACACACCTCAACTTCAAAGACAGACACTACCTCAGAGTAAAAGACTAGGAAATGACTTCCCATCAAATGGATTCAAGAAGCAAGCTGGTGTAACTATCCTAATAACTAACAAAGTAGATATCAAACTAAAATCAATCAGAAGAAATCAAGAAGGACATTATATATTCATCATAGGAAAAATTCACCAAGATCAAATCTCAATTCTGAACATTTATGCTCCAAATACAAAGGCACTGACATTTGTGAAAGAAACATTACTGAAGCTTAAAACACATAATACTCCACACACTAGTAGTGGGTGGCTTCAACATCCCACTCACATTAATGGACAGGTCTACCAGAAATAAACATAACAGGAAAGTAAGAGAAATAATAGATAATCCAACTCAAATGGACTTTGTAGATATCTACAAAACATTCCACACTAACTTAAAAGAATATACTTTCTTCTCAGAAACCCATGGAAACTTATCTAAATTGACCACATACTCAGAAAGCAAATCTCAACAGATACAAAAAATTGGGATAACCTCCTGTATTTTATTGGACCACCATAGCTTAAAGTTAGATTTCAACAACAACAAAAATTATACAAATCTTCCAATCTCATGGAAACTGAATAATGCCCAAATGAATCACCAATGTGTCAAGAAAGAAATAAAGAAAGAAAATATTTTCTAGAATTCAATGAAAATGAATGTACAGCATATCCAAAATTATGAGACACAATGAAAGCTGTGATAGGAGGAAAATTCATAGCACTAAATGCCCACATAAAAAAGATGGAGAAATCTCACACTAGTGACTTAACAGCACAACTTAAAGCTCTAGAACAAGAAGAAGCAAACATACCCAGGAGGAATAGATGCCAGGATATGATCACGTTCAGGGCTGAAATCAATAAAATAGAAACAAAGAGAACAATACAAAGAATCAATGAAACAAAGAGTTGGTTCTTAGAGAAAATCAACAAGATAGATATGCCCTTATCCAAATTAACCCAAAGGCAAAGAGAGAGCATCCAAATTAACAAAATCAAAAATGAAAAGGGATACATAAGAACAGACAATAAGAAAAACCACAAAATCTTCAGGTCACACTTTAAAACCTGTACTCCACAAAATTGGAAAATCTGAATGAAATGGATAATTTACTGTATAGGTAAGAAATATCAAAGTTAAATCAAGACAAAACAAAAAATTAAAATAAACCAAAAACCACTAAAGTGATAGAAATTGTCTTTAAAAGTCTCCCAACCAAATAACGCCAAGGACCTGATGGTTTCAGTGCAGAATTCTACCAGATATTCAAAGAAGAGCTAATGCCAATATTCTTCTAGATGTCCCACAGAACAGAAAAAGAAATAACATTGCCAAACTCTTTTATGAGGCTACAGTTACCCTGATACCAAACCACACAAAAATGCAGCAGAGAAAGAGAATTACAGACCAATCTCCCTCATGAACATTGATACAAAAATACTCATTAAACATTGGCAAAACAAGTCCAAGAACACATCAAAAAATTATCCACCATGACCAAGTAGGCTTTATCCCAGAGATGCAAGAATGGTTTACCACATGAAAATCTGTCAGTGTCATTAACCACATAAATAAACTGAAGGAAAAAAATGATCATCTCACTAGATGCTCAAAAAGCCTTTGAGAAAATCCCACACTCCTTCATGATAAAGGTCCTGGAGAGATCAGGAATTCAAAGAACATACCTAAATAAAATAGAGGTAATTTATAGCAAGCCAACAGCCAACATCAAATTAAATGGAGAGAAACTCAAAGCAATTCCACTAAAATCAGGAACAAGACAAGGCAGTCCACTCTCGCCATATTTCCTCAATACAAGTCCTGAAGTTCTAGCTTGAGCAATAAGACAACAAAAATAGATCAAGGCGAGAGATATTGGAAAGGAAGAAATCAAACTTTCACTATTTGGAGACAATTGGATAGTACACATAACTGAACACAAAAATTCTACCAGAAAACTCCTACACCTGATAAATGCCTTCAGTAATGAAGAAACATACAAGATTAACTCAAAAAATCTGCAGCTCTTCTATATACAAATTATAAACGGACAGAGAAAGAAATCAGAGAAACATCACCCTTTACAATAGCCACAAATAAAATAAAATACCTTGGGGTAACACTAACTAAGCAAGTAAAAGACCTATATGACAAGAATGTTAAGTCTCTGAAGAAAGAAATCAGAGGAGATATCACAAAATGGAAAAATCTCTCATTCTCATGAATAGGTAAGATTAACATAGTAAAAATGGCAATCTTACCAAAGCAATCAACAGATTCAATGAAATCCCTATCAAAATCATAGCACAATTCTTCACAGATATGGAAAAAACAATGCTCAACTTCACACAGAAATACAAAAAAATGCAGGATAGCTAAAAAATTCTGTACAATGAAGCAACATTTGAAGGCATCACCATTCCTGACCTCAAGCTCTTCTATAGAGCTATGATAATAAAAACAGCTTGGCACTGTTATAAAAACTGACATCTGGACCAATGGAATTGAATTGAAGACCCTAACATTAATCTGCACACCTATGGACACCTGATTCTTGACAAAGAAACCAAAACTGTACAATGGAAAAAAGAGAACATCTTCAACATATGGTGTTGGCATAACTGATTGTCAACATGTAGAAGTTTGCAAAGAGATCCATATGTATCACCATGCACAAAACTCAAGTCCAAGTGGGTCTAAGACCTCAACATAAATCCAGTTGCACTGGACGGGGCGGGAGGAGGGAGAACGGGGGAATCTATGACTGATATGTAAAGTTGAATTATGTTGTAAAATAAAATAAAAAAAATAAAATAAAGACATGGAAGTAGGACACAGATGGTTGGGGTGAAGAGGGACTCTATTGGAGTCTATAAATAAGAATCATGGGTGGATAAAATCAAAGCACATGTGCATGTGAGAACTCATGAAACAAAACTTTAAAAACTTTAAACATCCAGGATCACAGTGCCTATCATGTCAGCACTGAAGAGACAGAGGCAGAAGAGTTAACTGACTCTTGCTAGCCACACAACCAGTTCAAAAGTTCCCCTGGAACTGTGGTTGTGACAGTTCTGAGTTCCCAAGTGGATGCTGGGAATTGAACCCAAGCCCTCTGAATCAGCAGACATGGAAAGGGGAATGCAGACAGCACAGCTTTTAGAGCTCCCTGACAACACAAGAACAGAATGTTGTCTAGTAAGAACTGGGACAGCAGAGCCTGAAAATGGAGCTGTAGTGTCTGAGGAGCAAAAAGGGACAGAATGCTGGGAAGCATGCAGCCATGGCTACACCTGTATTAGACACAAACCTATTGGTTCCCTCAAGGACAGATAGATAAGCTGTAAAGACAATAGACAATACATAGAAGAGCACAAAGCTGCTCACTAGGGTGAGAATTCTTTGGGTGGCTCTAGTTTCAGCCGATGACCTAATAGAGAGGGATCTGTGGATGTGTTGGATGCTCTGCTTGTGTTTGGGCAAGATAAACACCATGTAGCCACTGGCCCACATCATCAGTCCCAAAAACATGACATCATTGGATGTCAATAAAATTAGAGTAAGTGTGTTGATTGGTCTCCGAGGCTTCACAACAGCACAGTATTCAAAAAATATTATCCCAGTAACATTTCTTCCACCCCTTATGTCAGTGGTGTACACTAGAATGTAGGCATATACCGACAGCTGGAGGGCCCAGCACAGGCCCAGGGAAGGACCAGTGATACCCAAGGCTCTGACTTTAAGCTGTGCCCACATAGAATGACTGGGGCTGATGGTGATGGCCTGAAAGACACTCAGCAGGGATGTAGAGCCAAGGGATACTCCTCTGCCAACTCTATGAAAATATAAGACAAGTTTACATGAAACATAATCTACATAGTAAGTCTGACTAAAAGCAGCAATGGTCTCTGGGATTCCTTTGAAGAGAACAATGAAGGTGGCCCAGGTCAGGTGTTTGACAATCAGGTCTGTGGGCTTTGCCCTGATTCCAGAGAAGTCAGCAATGATAAAACAGCAAAGCAAGGCTGAGTTCCCCAGCATTCCCAGTGCAGTCTGAGACATGAAGAAGATGCCCAAATTCAGGTCTCTGGAGTTCATTCTGTTATGGTCCTGGTACCTACAGAACAAATCCAGAAAGCACTTGTTACACAAGCTGGACTATCTTCTTCTTTGCATGTCAAAAAATGTACTGCATAGTCACTACAACCTCATGTTTTGTGGTGTTAAAATGTGTCTTTCTAGTAAGAAGTTTCCTAGGTCTCAATGAATTCCTACTGTGCTTGAATTACAGAAAATTAATGAGGGCATAGTGAAAAAAATAAAATTTATATTTCCATTATCATTTTAAGTGCTTTGCAATAATTTGGTTTAAAATCAACAGTGCTTTTGTGAAAGGGTCTAATGATCAACCTGCATTCAGATGAGTGTCCTGGATGCACACAACCCTCAGATTTCCATTACCCAGCATAGAAAAGGCAGAGAGCTACAAGAAAGGAAAGTCCAGAGAAAATAATAACCTCTAAGTAAAATACTATTAACAACTGATAGCTACTAGGAAAGGGTAATCAACTTCCTTGAAAAGGAGGCCCCGATAAATCAGCCATGCTCCAGTGGACGGTCATACACCCAAGAGCATAGGGCAGCACAAACTGTGCTTTATGGATTAAAAACACTAAAAGACACAAAGGTAAGTATGTAGAGGAAGATGGCAAATTTGGGAGAAGTGGGGGAGGTATGAAAATGATCAAAATACATTACACAAATTTCTCCAAAGTTGAAAAATGAGAAAACATAATAGAGAATAATAAAAGAGCAATCAAAGTAGAGAATGAAAAGTAGAGAGTAATAAAAAACAAGAAAACAGACTAGTGACCCTCAGATACCAGGAGACAAAACATTTGAATTCTCCTTTGCACATTCACATGTAATGGAATTTGCATGTCTGTGTGTACATATATGTGCTTATTTTTGCCTTTAGGTGTTTTCAAAATTACTTTCTAATCTTTAATTTATTGTAATAATTTAAAATATAACTATAATACTTAAACAAGTCTACAAAACAGGAAATAGCAGGTGACTTGTGAATGTGTTTAAAACAGGATCCAATGAATGCACTTATTCATTAGGAGGATAGCTCATGAGATCATTCAAGTACAGTAGATACAATATGGAAATAATGAACAAAAGTAGTATGTATTTTTAACTGAGGGATATAAAATTTCACTAATATAGGGATAAATATTACAGAAATTGACTGATAATAGATTACTGTCAAAGATGCAATGGATCCCTAACAGATAGCCCAATAATAATTGATATATCTAACTGTTTGATTCAAAAGCAAGGTATGTGTTGGGAACGCAATCACATACTTTTAATTACAACACATTTTAGGCAGAGTCACAAGGATCTCTATGAGTTTGAGACTTGCCTGGTCTACATAACAAGCTCTAGAACAGCCAGGACTATGTGAAAAAAAACCTGTCTCAAAACCAAACAAAGATGAACTTCTAGGGGACATGGACATAAATGTCTGGGGGAAATCAAAAAATTAAGGTTCTCATAACTGTATGACATGAGATTGAATTCATTCAGTTACTCAAAGGCCAACAGACATAAAATCTGGATATTGAAACAGCAACTTACCACTTTCTCCTCATTTCACAACTGAGAACAAGAAGACCTCTAAAAGATTAATAACTGCTCACTATGCCACAATACACACCAATTTTCAAAAGGGGAAATATTCTGCATTCATATAAAGTCCCAATGGGCAGCAGAATTTGGGTTTAAATATGCAGAAGCCATCAAACACCTCTCAAATTGCTCTTGTAAATAACTATATTTAGGAGATATTTTACCAACCCAGTGAACAGGGTCTAAGATTCATAAAAGAAGCCAAGGGCAGATGAATTCTGAGAAACAATCATAAACTGTTTTAGTCAACAAGACCCCACATTACTGGGAACAAATACACTGTCACTTTCTCAGAAAGAACACTAATAAGGAGGAATACAATACAGTTTATTGTATCTCACCTGTAGCCTCCATCAAACCACTTTGGGTTTGGGTCTTGGGCAGATTCTGCCCCACTGAGCATTCATCCTGTGCAGGAGCTGTTTCCTGAAAGAGGAGGATCAGTTCAGAGGTGCAGTGCTCTCACCCACCTTCCAGAGAAGGCCCTGTCTGCTGCACACTAGGTATCTGAAGGAGACCAACTCATAGAATGTAAGTGATACTTTCATAATGATGCAATCCCAAAGTCGAGTGTACTTGTAACTTCACACATTGGCCCAGTCCCTGCTTCCTAGAATGCAAACTGTCTGGTTATCCCACCTGGAATCTCAGCTTATGCAGGTAGGATACATCGGTGATGCTGGCTTCTAGAAGGAGATTCAGTGGCCAATGGGACCTACAAACCTCATATAGGTACAAAGTTGATGGCGACCCCCAAGATGAAGGTTGAATGTTCTCTGAGCTCATCCCCCAAGGGGATGACAGGGTCATGTCACAGGAAGGGACAATGACAGTTACACCAAGACAGTTGACATCACCTCTGAAAACACTTGTTCCAATCAATAAAATGGAAAAACTTTTAACTGAGTAGTGAGCATCACAGAGGGACAGGCTAAAAGTGTAAAGTGACTCTTCTCTCCTGTGGTGTCAGAAGCTGAGATTCTGGGTGGGATAACCAGACAGCTTACATTCTAGGAAGCAGGGACTGAGGGCAATGAGTGAAGTTCCAAGTACACTCAACTGTGGGGATGCATCATTATGAAGGAATCACTTCCATTCTAAGAGACTGGAAATTTGTTGTACCTACTAGCCACTGTTAATGCACCTTGAGCTAGACTGCTATCCCACTGTGCATTCTGCCCGTTTTTTAAACCTCACTTAAAGAGATCAATGCAGGGGCTGGAGAGATGGCTGAGAGGTTGAGAGTACCAGCTGCTCTACCAGAGACCCTGAGTTCAATTCCCAGTAACCACAGGGTGGCCTACAACCATCAATAATGAAATCAGGTGCTCTCTGCTTACCTGCAGGCACATATGCAGGCAGAATACTGTATAAATAATAAATAAATACATCTTTTTTAAAAAGGAGAGATCAGTGCAACAACTGCCATACTTGACTTGGATTTCCTATGTAATCAGCTTTTAAAACCTAAGCTAATGCATAGCTATAATCCTAAATTACGTAGTCTTCCTTGTTCCTGATGCAAAAGTAGTGAAGGTGTGTATATATGTTATGATAATAAATGATGAATAGAAGAAGTAGTTTGAAAGCAACCTTATGAAACAAATATCCACAATACGTGTTGAAAATGTCTCAAATATAGGTACATAGACCTATATGCAATGATGTTTACAACACTGTTTGTTATCTGGGTCATTTGGGTAAAGTTGGATTCAGTGATTTAATGCCCTGTAGAACACTTTTAAAGATTTCTGTAATGTAGCTCCCATTCTTCTCTCCATACGAAACTTCCTTACTGTTCAATAAATATAGTGTTAAGTGTTTGGTGAGGCACACAGAGATAGGGAGAGACAAATTCATAATTCGTCAATCATGCAGTTCCTGATTTAGACTCCAACAGCAGACAGAGAATGATGGAAGACACCAGGAAAGAGAGGTAAAGAATTTAAATCTGGGTTGTTCTTGGTTAGATGGCTAGAGAAAGTCCTTCTTAATTTTTGTTTCTTAACATGGCCCTGACACATATTAAATGTTTCAGAAATACTAGTAAAAAATTCAAACCAATAGCCTCTGATTCTTTTAGTCTGTGTGTACATAATTTAATTTCCTCCTCCTGTCCCCACATGAAGTGAACCACACACACTTCCTTTACTAACTTCCCTTAGTCCACTCATTCCTTCATACTTTGAAGTTCAGGACCAGATAGCTTCAGAATTCTACTGGATTTTCAAAGAAAAGTTAATCCCAGTATTCTTCAAATTACTCTACAAACTAGAAACAGAAGGGTCATTGGCAATTTGGTTTACACTGCAGCAGTTACCATGATACCAGGACCACGAAGAGACCCAACAAAGACAGAGTATTATGGACCACTTTCCTTTGTGCGCATAGATGCAAAATTCCTCAATACAGTACTTGCAAACAGAGTCTAAGAACACATAAGAACAAGAAGAAAGCATCCAACATCCAACATGGTCAAGCAGGTTTCATTCTAGAGGTGCAAGAGCAGTTCAGCACTGATAAATCAGTAAATGTAATGAATGTGCCAAATAAACAAACTGAAAGAAAAAACATGATCATTTTTGTAGATGCAGAAAAGGCTTTTGATAAAATCCAATATTCATCATTATGTATGTCCTGGAGAGATTATGGATATTATGTACATTTCTCAACATAATAAAGGCAGTTAAATCAAACATGAAATTAAATGGAGAGAAACTAAAAGCAATTCGACTAAAATCAAGAACAATACAATCTGTCCACTCTTTCCATAAATATTCAATATAGAACTTGAAGTGCTAGCAAGAGTAATAAGACAACTGAAAAAGATCAAGGAGTTATAAACTGAAATAAAAGAAGTCAAAGTATCATGGTTCCTACATAATGTTATAGTATATGTAAGTGAACCTAAAAGTTCTACTAGAAAACACCTATAGAGAATAAACACATTGAGTATTGTCTCCTGATCCAAAATTAACTCAGAGAAATCATTAGCTATCTTATATACAAATAACAAGAACAATACAAAAGAAATTGTTTAAAGATCACCCACTCCATGACACTACCCTGAAATAATATAAAATATCTGGAGTACATCTAAACAAGCAAAGGAAAGACTTGTATGAAAACACCTTTGACTCTTTAAGAAGAAATTAGAGGATAAAGAGATCACTCATGCTCATAGATCTGGAGGAGTAATGTAGTAAAAATGACCATCCTACCTAAAACAACTAAATTTTGAGATTCAAGGCAATCTCAATGAAAATCTAAATCATATCTTCATTGCACTTGAAAGGTCAATTCACAGTTGCATATGGAAACAAAAACTGAACATTGCTAAAACAATCCTGAAGAATATAATAACTGTTGGAGATAGCACCATCCCTGATTTTGAGCTGTACTACAGAGCTATAGTAATAAAAACAGATGCTATTGACACAAAGACAGACATATTGATCAATGGAATCCAATTGAAGTTCTAGACATAAATCCACACTCTTATAGACACAAGATCTTTGATAAAGAAGCCAGAAATACCCATTGAAAAAAACAGCATCTTCAACAAATATGCTGTTCAACCTGGATATCTGCATGCCAAGGAATTCAAATTGATACATTCTTCTTATTAACCTGCACAAAAGTCAAACTTAAATGTATCAAAGATCTCAAAATGAACTAGATACACTCACTGAACCTGATAGAAGAGAATGTAGGGAATATCCTTGACCTCGTTGGTCCAGGATAAACTTTCTGAATAAAACAATGTCAACACAGGCAATAAAGATCGGCAGTTAATAAATGGGATCACAAGATACTGAGAAGCTTTTGCATGAAAAAAGACACTGTCATTGAGACAAAGCTTCAGGCCTCAGAATGGGAAAACATTTTTACTAACTACTCATCTGATAGATGTTGGGAAATACTTTTGTAAACTGTGTGAAGATGTCCCTGTTATTCCTCATCTATGTAAGGCACCTTGTGATAGGTCTAATAAAGAGCTAATGGCCAATATCTAGGCAGGAGAGGATAGGCAGACATTCTGGGCTGATATAAGAATTCTGGGAAATAATCTGGCATGGACTTGCCCACCAGAAGCATAGGAAGTTGAGTTTATGGTACTGAGAAGAGATAATGGGTCATGTGGAAGAACATAGATTAATATTAACCTGGATAATATAAGGTTTAATTAAGAGCTAGGTGAAATCAAGTCTAAGCTAAAGCAAATTTTCATAATTCATAAAAAGTCTCTGTGTCATTATTGGGGAGCTGGCAGTCCCAAGTTAGTCCAACTGTATTTGGTCCCCAATGGGAGGCACATATATTCAAGCATAGCACCTGAGGAAACAGAGAAAAATTTTGGATACAGAGCCACAGGCCAGAACTGCAGCTTCTCTGACAGACCTGTGAGTACTTGCTGCTTAGGACTGCCCTTTCCTGTCTGATGGGTTGTGGTGGTTGTGGGGCCTGGCCCTTTAGCACCTGCCACATAGGGTCAAATATTGGCTACAGGCATGCAGAAAAACATGTTCCTACTGAGAAGACCTCTGAATGATACAGAATACTTGAAAATATTCATACATGATAAAGAAAGAAAAGAAAAAGTATAAACAGTCATAAAAACAAATAATTTAAAAATAATAAAATAAATTCTTCAAAGAGAGAGTAAAATAATATAAAAAACAATTCCTTTCTTATCCCACCATGACTATTCCCTCCAGTTTTCAAGCACAGGACCTGTCTCCAACTATGTTAATAGCTTTTTTATCCTAATCCTCATACTGGGTCACCTCTTCAACCCTTAATAGATAGGGATGTGCTTAGTCTCATTGGAACTTGATATGGCATGTTTAGTTGGTAATGATGGGAGACATGCTCTTTCATAAACAGAAATGGGTGAGGGGCAGATTCTCAGTTGGAAATCCTGAGGGTGGGTGCTGGGAGTAGTGGAGGGAGAGGAAACTTCAGCTGGGATATAAAATAAATAAATAAAGTATTAAAAATTAATACAATTAAAAAAAAGTGAGTCTACTTAGTGATGCTATTAGGTGGCTAGAGAAGAGGCGTCTATGTAAGAATGGTTAGCCTGTCTCACAAAGATCAAATCCTGAAAGAAAACTTACACTTTCTCTCCCAGAAGCCATCTGTGAACAATAGCTCTTCAGCTAAAAGGAGGATTTCCTGACCAGTTCCACTATGCTAATATTTTGTCTAGCTTGATCTTTTGAAGGTTTGGGGTATACTGTCATAACAAGTAAACTCACATGTACAAGTATCCTGTTGTTTCTGCACAAAACCTGTTCCCTTGGATTCATTTACAACCTATGGTTTTTGCATTTTTCTCTGATGTTCCCTGAGTTTTAGGAGGAAGACATGTGGCATAGATGTCCAATTTTGAGCTAGGACCTTCATAGTCCCTTATTCTCAGCATCTTGGATGATTTGGGGCTTCAGTGTTAATCACCATAGACTACAAAGGAAGCTTCTGTGTCTGGGACTGAGGGACAGACCAACCAGACACTATAAAAATCAGAGTTTAAGGGACAGATTACTGCTATGTTCTTTTAGTACAATAATACTATTAGGTACTTCCCTAGTGTCTACCTAACATTCTAGCCATATAGACTTGTCCCTAATAATAATGCCTGGCATGAGTCCCATCTTGTGAAGTTGGCCTTCTATTCAATCCTGTAGTGATTGGTTGCTCTAATAACATTCATCACAATATTGCACCAGACTTGTGGTTGTTACAACACTGATAGATTATACCTGGGTAATATTTATAATTACTACTAGAACTGTGCAAAATATCTTATAGGGTTTAAGCTTCCAACTTGATTTTGCCAACTGTTATGACTCAATTGTGCAGTAGCTTCAGCAATAGGGTTTACCATCCATGGGTCATAGACCCCCCTAAATATTACAGGGTATAGAAATCATTCTTGATTATTCTCAATTTTTTACATTTCCAAAACCCAAGCTGATCCACTTTAGAGTACTCAACAGAAGAACATAGTAAAATTGAAGAAGAATATCTAATGAAGAAAGAGATTATTAGAACAATTAGTATAATGTAAAACAAATTAATTTTATAATGATACCATGAAAATATGCTGGAAAAAATTAAAATGTAGGGACATTTTCATGAAACAAACATAAATTTTAAAATTATTTTTTTACCCTGGGGCTTAGCAGAGACGCTTGGCTCAGCCTGGGAGGAGGGGACTAGACCTGCCTGGACTGAGTCCACCAGGTTGATCTCAATCCTCGGGGGAGTCTTTGCCCTGGAGGAGGTGAGAATGGGGGCTGGGCTAGGGGGAAGGGGAGTGGAGCAGGAGGAGGGAGAACAAGGGAATCAATGGCTGATATGTAAAATTAAATTATATTGTAAAATAAAATAAATTAAAAAAAAACAAAAAGAAAATTTTTTTTACTTTTGAAATATGGCTATCATTACATTATTTTCCTCTTTCCTTTCTTCCCTAAAACATTTCCCATGTGTACCCTAAATATTTTTCATATTCAAGTCTTCTCTTTCTTTAACTGTTGTTGCACACATACACATCACACACACACATACACTCACAGGTTTTAATATACAAATACAGCCTGATTTGTCCATTAGAGTGTTACTTGTATGTATAATATTTCAGTGCTGATCACCTGGCATTGAGTTTTGAATGACCACTTGGGAAGTTCACAGAGGGAAGACTATTTCTCCCAATGTTAGCATTCCTTGGTTGTCTGTAGTTCTCTGTGTATGGTTGAGGAATCAAGAGATTCAAGCCTTGCATGTTAGCATGTCTATCAGTATCATCCTTGTTCAGGTCTTGCTTACACAGCCACATTGATGACATTTCATGTGCGTAACTTCTATGAAAATTTTAGGGGCTGTATTCTTAGCACAAATTTCCTGTTCCTTTGGTT
>CABHPQ010116122.1:49935-63330 GCA_902168405.1 Peromyscus aztecus
AAAGCTACACAGAGAAACTTTGTCTCAAAAACCAAAAAAAAAGGAAGTCAGGAAGGAGGGAGAAGAGAAAATAAAGAAAGAGAGAGAGTGGGAGGAAGAGAGAAAATTAAGAAAGGAAGAAATTGTGTTTGGTTTTAGATTTTTGATTAAATGGCAGCTATTGTCTGTATACAACCCTGATGAAATCACAGTTTGAGACCATGTTCCCAACAAACATCATCCTATACTTGTGAACTGTGATGCTGACTGGGTGCTTATTTTAATAAGAATTAATTGTATAATGGAAAATATAATTTCTAAAGATTTTTTTTTATTGTATGTATAAAAGTCTGTATCATTTCATCCCTACAGCCTTACTTACCTGATCATGTCTCATGCTGTGGATCAACACAGACCTAAAGACCAATACCAGTACTGAGATCGCACTGCTTTGATTCCTTTCTTAACTCAACAGTGAACACAGTCCTTTTCCCCTCACTGAATTGGACAACAAAAGCTCTGTTTCATGTGTACAACTCCCTCAATCATGCCTGAATATCTCTTTGATGTTTTAGTCCCTTATAGTCACTGAAATATCAGCCAGAAATAACAACATGTACTAGATCCTATCAATCAGGGACTTACTTATCTTATATTGACTCATGTACATCCTTTGCTTGAGAGAAAGTGGTAAATTGCACTCCTCAATTTCTCTGCTTCTGAAGAATTCACACTGATCCCATCAGATTCATTTTCAGTAATTTCATGAGCCAGGTTAGGAGAGACTACTTCTTCCCTTGTTCTAAAGACACACAATGTAGGAAGTTCAGATAGAGTATATCCTAATCTCCCTAATACCCTGTACTGATAAAGAACTTATTTCCATAGTCAAACCTAGATCTTTTGCATTCTGTGGATTACAAGTTAAAATTCATTGTTATTTTTTACTGGTTTATTTTTTTTTTATTCTCTCCTCTTGATTCCTTAAAATTATAAGAAATGGTAGATGTAACTTTCAATAGTTAGGTGTATAAAAGCCCAAAAGGAGACACAATACATGAGTCACAGCTATCCTCTAAGTTTGACACCATATTTTGACATTTATAACTCTCTGTTGTCAATAGTAGCATTATTTCCACTGTCAATACCTGTCCTTAGAAACAGATATAAGTGATTCTTTCAATCCAAAAGCTACATGTGTCAGAGTGGATCCTGGAAGGTCTTCCACTTGGCTAACATGATGCAAACACAACCACCTAAGTCCATGAGTATAAAGCAATGAGATACATTTGCAACACACTCCAATCTTAAATGCATTTTGAGTTCCCACTTGCTGTCCTGTTCACTTTGTTCACATTTATTGTATGCCTTTGGTTGTGAAAAGTTTTCATTTTAGGGGACTAGAGAGAGGGCACTGTGATAAGGAACACTTGCAGCTGTGTGAGAATAGCTGGGTTAGTTCCCAGCACCCACCTGATGGCTCATAACTGTTTGTAACTCTAGTTCAAAGAGGATTTAACAACGGACTCTCTCCTCTGGAGGCACTGCCATCTTATGGTGAACATATACGCATGCAGGAACAATGTTAAGATTCACAAAACAAAAATAGATAAACAAAAAATTCTTTTTAAAAGTAAGTTTTTAATTTTACACAAAGATGTTTTTCAGAGGCAAATGTCAAGTGCAAATAAGACTTTTGAGATTTGACTAAGATGCAGGGTCCTGTGAGTACAGTCTGTCATGACAGAAAACTGTCATTTCCCAATTTGATTTCACAGCACAAAAGGGACCTGATGTTTATGATGCCACCAGACATGTGCTTTCTTTTCATTGCAGGAATAAAGGCTAAAGTGATAACTATAGATGAATTACTAATGGCATTACTTAGTAAAATGGGCATCATGAAACACTAATGTGTTCTGAAATAGCTTAAGAAGAAAATTAAGTTAACATAACATTGCATTTCAAATTCTGCATACTTACTACTTTTATAAAATTCATAATAAACTCAAATAAAGGCAATGCACATGAGATGTGTAAAAATGAAACTGAAGAAAGTGAACAACTTTAACTGTGTCCAAACTAAAATAAAGAACTAAGTGTGAATACAAATACAGCTGATGAGTAAAGCCCTGCCCTGCCATCCATAAAGCCCAGTGCTCTATCAGCAACAATGATGATCAGTAAGGGAAGGCTTGTGATCAGTTTGTACTCATCATTAGATTTAGCATGCTATGCTTGGATAGCAAGCATCAAAGTAGGTGTTTTTTGGTGATGGTAGTGGAATACATGTTATTGTAATATTTCTAATACCTTATGTAACTCATTCAAGGAAAATTATAAATTATTTGCCATTATTCATTCAGATCTGAGTGTTTTGGTAGCTGCACATTTGAAATCTTTAGAGTTGAAGTGAGGGAGTGCAATCACATATGGTATGTTTCTATGTCTATCTGTATGTGTATGTGTCTCCATGTTGTGTGAGACAGAGATGTGTACTTTTCACACATCCACTTAAACTTCAGTATCTCCCTCATCAGCTTCCATTGATGCACTAAGCCACCATCTTCTGGTCCTTCACAGCTTTTGTATAGATTTGAGATTTTTGACATTGTCTGCTGCCTGTGAACAGAACCACATCACTGGTTGAAAAAAACTAATAGGCTGTACATGTCCCTGACAGCTGTTCAAATTCATTTATAAACATACTCATCAGTACAGGTAGAATCAGGGGTAACAACACCAATACATAAAATATGAAGTAACTATGTGTGAAATATGATTTAGAACTTTTGAAGAATACTGGCCTCAATAAATTACTTACACTGAGTACTTAGCCTGAATGGCCATCCTGTGCGCACTGTTCATTTGAAAAGAAGGTTTGATATGTTTAAGTGGGTGCATGAAACTCTAATCATATAAACAAAACTCTGCACATCAAGAATATAGTAATATAAGACTTTATTTTTTACTTAGAATATACTTTTGTAGGCAGGGACACATACAGAAAAGAGAGAAAGGAATAGACAGATATATGGGTGTAAGGAAGAGTGAGAGAAATGCAGTACATACATCTTAGAAACAATCCTATCATACTACCAGATTGCTCCATGCACAAAGTCAGAACATCATCTCTTTTTCCTTTCTTGTTGCAACCCTGCTTGAAATTGCCCTCATTTATCCAAGATTAACAATGTGACTATCAGACACAGACACCTCTTGCACTGATTGGAGGAAGAAATGGGAAGATGCAGATGCAAAAATACATACAACTACATAAAGAGCAATAAGGCACCACCAGAACCTAACTGTTCTACAAGAGCTGAACATCCTAACGTAGAAGAAGCCGAAGAAAATGCCCTTAAAATTAACTTTATGAAGATGATAGAGGCCTTTTAGGAAGAAAGGAAAATTTTCCTGAAAGAAAGTGAAAAGACAAACAAAAAATTGGGAAAAAATCAATAAATCCCTTAAAGAAAACAAAGAAAAAGCAATCAAACATGTGAAGGAAAAAATGCAGGACCTGAAAATTGAAATAGAAGCAATAAAAGAAAATAAAACGAGGGAATGCTGGAGATGGAAAATCTCAGTAAATGAACAGAAACTACAGAGGCAAGCATAAACAAAGGAATAAATGTTGTGGAAGAGAGAATCACTGGTATGAAGGATATGATAGAGGAAATAGATTTGTCAGTCAAAGAAAACACTGAACCAAAAAAGACATAACACAAAATGTACAGAAATTCTGGGACACCATGAAAAGGATGAACCTAAGAACAATAGGGATATAAGAAGGAGAAGAAAATCAACTCAAAGCACAGTAAATATATACAACGAAGAAAACTTATCCAAACTAAAGAAGGAAATGCCTATGGAGATACAAGGAGGTTACAGAGTCCCCTGAGACAGAGACAGCCAGCACCCAATTGGACTAAGAGGTGAGTCTTTGTCTAGGTGGGGCCCAAAGGCACAACCATGTGCCTCTACACCATCACCCATTGCAGTCCCAGTTTCAGGCCAGTCTGTAGGCTGACCTCCTGCAGAAAGGTCAGACTACCACCATGGCCCATTAGATGCTGTAACACAAGCCCCACCTCCCCCAAATCCCATCCAGCCTCTGAGACTCTAACTGTTCCCTGAGACAGAGCCCACCAGCACCCTATTGGACTAAGAGGTGAGTCTTTATCCTCATACATGAACACCACAGCCCCTACACTTTGGGCCTAGGGGCACAACCCTGTGCCTCTACACCATCACCCATTGCAGTCCCAGTTTCAGGCCAGTTGGCAGGCAGACCTATTGCAGACAGGTCAGACTACGACCACCTCCCACCAGACCCTATAACTCACAAAATCCACCCCTCCCAAACCATGCACATGCAAAGATTATAGCCATTCCCTGATACAGAGACCACAAGTGCCAATTGGACTGAACTGCTTCCTGAGACAAAGAGTCCTGTAGCTGGAGAGCTTCTCTCCCCGTCACCCCAAGCCCCTGCAGTCCCACAGCACACTGATAAAATAAACACACAGAGGCTGATATTATTTAAACTGTTTGGCCTAATGGCTCAGGCTTCTTGATATCTAGTTCCTATATCTCAAATTAACCCATATTTATTAGTCTATAAGTTGCCACATGGCTCATGGCTTACTGGTACCTTACATCTCACTTGTCATGGAGACTGCTGGCAGCGTATCACTGTCTCAGCCTTCCACTTCCCAGAATTCTCCTTTCTCCTTGTCCCGCCTATACTTCTTGCCTGGCTGGTCAATGAGTGTTTTATTTATTAATCAATCAGAGAAACACATTTAACATACAGAATATCCCACAGCAGAGTCCATCAGCATCAATTAGACTAAGAGCTCCCACTGGACCAAGAGTATCAATCAGATCAAGAGAGCCTCCCTCAGACACAGACACAGCTTGCACCAAGTGGAGAAAGAGATTGGTAGACACCAGTGCAAAAATACAGTCAACAACAACAAAAAAAAAAATACAATATGGCTCCATCAGAACATACATCAGCAAGACCTGAACATCCCAACACAGAAGAAACAGAAGAAATAGACATTAAAAATGACCTTAAGAAGATGATTGTGGTGATATGTTATTTGTACTAAAATGTGATTTTATTTGTATGTTGATAAATAAAGTTGCCTGGGGATCAGTGCTAATAGCAAGACATAGCAGAAGCCAGGTGGTGGTGGCGCACACCTTTAATACTTATCACATGACAAGCAGATCTCTGTGTGTTCAAGTATGCAGCCAGCATGGAGACACACGCCTTTAATCTCAATACCAACCATAGAAGACCTGGAGGTCTGTATAGACAGGCAGTGACGAGGTCATGTGGTTGGTTTTACAACCAATGAGAAGGCAGAACAGAAAGTCAATAAAAAGACAGATACATAGGAAGTAGCTCTCTTTTGGAGAATAAGGACAACTGTGGCAGTGAAGGGTAAGAAAGGGTTTTTAGTATCAACTCTTAGCTACTGCTTTGACCTCTTGGGCTTTTAACTTTGCATTTGGCTCTGTGTTTCTTATTTAATAAGACCGTTACATCTACAGATGATAGAGATCTTTAAAGAGGAAATGAAAAATTCCCTTAAAGAAGTCAAGGAAAAGTCAAACAAAAAATAGGAAGAAATCAGTAAATGCCTTGACAGCCGAGAGAAATCAATTAAACAAGTGAGGGAAACAGTTCAAGGAACATACCTAAACATAATAGAGGCAATTTACAGCAAGCCAACAGCCAACATATAATTAAATGGAGAGAAACTCAAAATGATTCCACTAAAATCAGGAACTGTCCACTCTCCCCATACTTATTCAACATAGTACTTGAAGTTCTAGCTAGAGCAATAAGACAACAAAAGGAGAGCAAGGGGATACATATTGGAAAGGAATAAGTCAAAATTTCACTATTTGCAGACAATACAGTAGTATATATTAGTGACTCAAAAATTCTACCAGGGAACTCCTACAGCTGATAAACTCCTTCAGTAATGTGGCAGGATACAAGACTAACTCAAAAAAATTAGTAGCCCTTCTATACACAAATGATAAAAGGTCAGAGAAAGAAATCAGAGAAACATCACCCTTTACAATATCCATAAATAATATAAAATACATTGGGGTAACCCTAACTAAGCAAGTGAAAGACCTGTATGTTAACAACTTTAAGTCTCTGAAGAAAGAAATCAAAGAAGATATCAGAAAATGAAAAGATCTCCCAAGCTCACAGATAAATATAATTAACATAGTAAAAATGGCAATCTTACATAAAGCAATCTACAGATTCAGTGCAATCCCCATGAAAATCCCAACAAAAATCTTCACAGACTTGTAAAGAACAATAGTTAAATTTATATGGAAAAACAAAAAAACTTAGGATAGCTAAAAGAATCCTGTATAATAAAGCAACCACTGGAGGCATCATGATCCCTGAATTCAAGCTCTATTATAGAGCTTCAGTAATAAAAGCAACTTGTTACTGGCATAAAAACTGACACATGGACCAATGAAATTGAATTGAAGACCCTGACATTAATCCACACACCTATGAACAAATGATTTTTGACAAAGAAGCCAAAACCGTACCATGGAAAAAGAAAGCATCTTCAACAAATGGTGCTGGCAAAACTGGATGTCAATATACAGAAGATTGCAAACAGATCCATATCAGTCGCCATGCAGAACACTCAAGTCCAAGTGGATCAAAGACCTCAACATAAATCCAGTTACACTGAACTTGAGAGAAGAGAAAGTAGGAAGTAGTCTTGAACACATTGGCACAGGAGACTACTTCCTAAATATAACACCAGTAGCATAGACAGTGAGAACAACGATTAATAAATGAGACCTACTGAAACTGAGAAACTTTTGTAGAGCAAAGGAAACGGTCATTAAGACAAAACGACAACCTGCAGAATGGGAAAAGGTCTTCACCAACTCCACATCTTGACAGAAGGCTGACCTCCAAAATATATAAAGAAATCAACAAGCTAGACTTCAAAATACTGAACAATCCAATTTCAAAATGGGCTACATAGCTTAACAGAGAATTCTCAACAGAAGAATCTCAAATGGCTGAAAGACATTTAAGGAATTGCTCGACATCCTTAGTCATCAGGAAAATGCAAATCAAAGCAACTCTGAGATACCATCTTACACCTGTCAGAATGACTAAGGTCAAAAACACTGATGACAGCTTATGTTGGAGAGGATGTGGAGCAAGGGGAACACTCCTCCACTGTTGGTGGGAATGCAAAATTGTACAGCCACTCTGGAAATCAGTATGGTGGTTTCTCAGAAAATTGAAAATAATTCTTCCTCAAGACCCAGTTATACTACTCTTGGGCATATACCCAAAGAATGCTCAATCTTACCACAAGGACACATACTCAACTATGTTCATATCAGCATTATTCATCATAGAAAGAATGTGAAAACAATCTAGATTCCCCTCAACTGAAGAATGATAAAGAAGATGTGGCACATATACACAATGGAGTACTACTCAGCAGTAAAAAACAATGATATCCTGAAATTTCCATGCAAATGGATGGAACTAGAAAACATCATCCGGAGTGAGGTAAACCAGACTCAGAAGGACAAACATAGTATATACTCACTCATAAGTGGATACTTGATGTGAGGGAAGGGATGGCCAGAATGCAACCCACAGCTCCAGAGAGGCTAGCTAACAAGGAAAGACCCTAGGAGGGACACATGGATGGCCTAGCAAAGGAGAAGTAGATGAGATCTACAAGAGTGGACTGGGAGTGAGGGGGCGTAGAGGGCGAGGAGAGGGGATGAGAACATAGGGAAATGGGAGGGTCAAGCTGGAACAGGGACAGAGTGGCAGGGCAGGGAGGGAGATACCCTGAGAGATGAGGACATCATGGGAATAGGAAGAGGCAGGGTGCTGGGGAGGCTCTGAGGAATCAACAAGGATGATCCCACCTGAGAATGCTGGCAGTGGTCCAGAGGGTGCCTAGACTGGTCTACTCTGGTTACCAGTCTAGTTAGTACCCTAACCATCATCATAGAGCCTTCATCCAGTGACTGATGGAGGCAGATGAGGAGATCTATGGCCAGTCGCCAGGCTGAGCTCTGAGAATCCAGTCGATGAGAGAGGAGGGATTCTGGAGGTGGGGGACTTCGAGATCATGATGGGAAGATGTAGATGTAACCAACCATCTTATAAATAAGAAACACAGAACCAATGCAAGGAAGAAAGCCAAGAGGTCAGAGCTAAGAGCTAAAACCTTACCCTTCCTCCTGCAGTGGTCCTACCTCTCCAAAGGAGGAGGTACTTCCTGTGTTAAAGTCTTTATATAGTCTCTGTTCTGCCTTCTCATTGGTTGTAAACCCAACCACAGGACTGCCTCATCACGGCCTGTCTGTATAGACCTCCAGGTGTTCTATGGTTGGTATTGAGATTAATGGCATTTGTATCCAATGATGGCTGTATCCCTGAACACATAGAGACTTACCTAGCTCTGTCTACCAAGTGCTGTGATCAGAAGCATACACCACCACTGCCCTGCTTTCCTATGGCTTGCTAATAGCTCTGACCCCCAGGCAACTTTATTTATTAACATACAAATAACATTTTGGTACAAAAGAAAATATCACCATAGGAAGACTTGCAGAGATGACCGACCACACTGGTGTAAGCCCATTAACTGTAGACTAGTGACTGTGTAGCCCCCATGGGACTGGACTAGGCCTTCTGAATATGAAAGATGGTAGTTTGGCTCGAACTGTTTGGGTGGCATTCAGACCAGGGAATTGGGAGCCATCCCTGGGGCATGGGCATGCTTTTGGGGGCCCAGTGCTTGTGGTGTAATACCTTGTGATTCCTTGGTGCAGTAGGAAGGGGCTTGGACCTGCCTAGGCTCTGTGTGGGTTCTGCTGACTTCCCATGGGAGACCTTGATTTGGGGAATGTGGGGATGTAGGGTAGCTTGGGAAGGAGGGCTTGGGTGTGGGACGTGGGAGGAGATGGAATCTGTGGGTGGTATGTAGGGTGAGTAGAAAATTTCTTAATAAAGATAAATGAAAAGAAAAACGTAATTTAGGACCTGGAGAGATAGCTCAATGTTTAAGAGCACTCGCTGTTCCTCCAGAAATCCTGAGTTCAAATCCTAGCAAGTACATGGTAGCTTACAACCACGTGTAATGAGATTTGGTGCCCTCTTTTGGCATGTGAGCATAAACACATGCAGAACACTGTATGCATAACAAATAAATACATCTTTAAAGAGAGAAAATTTGTAACATGGGGGTCTGTTTTTATTTGATAAGAATTATCATTATTCATTTCACATACCAAACACAGATGCCTCTCTTCCTTCCTCCCCATCTTCCAGCCACCACCCCACCGCCCACCTACATCCCATTCCCTCCTACAAGAAGGTAAGGTCTCAGATGGGAAGTCACCAGAGACTGGTACATTCAGTAGAGGCAGGTCCAAGCCCCTCCCCCTGTCTCAAGGCTGTGCAAGGTGTCACACCATAGGTAGTGAGCACTAAAAAGTCAGCTCATGCACCAGGGATGGATGCTGATCCTACTGCCAGGGGGACCGTTAAGCAGATCAAGCTATACAACTGTCTTGTTTATGCAGACGGCCCAGTCAAGTCCAGTGGAGGCTCCACAATTGTTGATCTAAATTTCATGAGTTCCCACTAGTTTGGTTTGGTTTTCTCAGTAGGTTTCCCCATCATGAAAATAGGGCTTCTTAAGATCTTAACCTTAAGTTAAGGAAATTACAGCAATTGTTTTGCTAACTTGACATGGGAACAAACTGCCTCCTAATATTTATATTTGTACAAACTGCAACCTCCATCATTGCATAAACTTTTACACACCAAATTTCCCCTATAATTTTGTATCACCTATGTTTTATTATCCCTGTTCCTTAAAGTCATTTCTCACTTTCACAATTTGTTTCTAGCTCCCTGAATTCTATAAATTCACCATTTATTCAGGCAAATCTAGAGAGTCAAAGTAAGTGTCTACATAAAAGAGAGAACATAGAGCATCTGTATTTCTGTGCCTGGGAACCTCAACATTTCATCTTGGATGAGAGGGTTTCCTACAAGGATCTAGTCTTCTCTGAGAGATGATTCACCTTAACAGTTCTAGGAGGTGCGGGGAGATGTGCTTTCTTCAGTGACATACCCACTAATAACTTGCCTCTGCTCCAAGTAAATAAACTCTAATCAGTGTTCTGGCAAACTCTAATTAAACATTGTGAGCCACACACAAAGTAGGACACAAAAGTAGAAGGGAAATATATTGAGAAGAACAGTTTCACTCGCAAAGGGAGTGGGAGGAAAGAGTAGAATGGAAACGTGGAATAACTAAGATATCCTATATAAATGTCTGAAACAAACAAATGGTTTTTTAAATTAAGATAAAGAAGGATGCTCTGCAATGAACTGCTTTCTCCTGGAAATGTCATCCACTCACATATAGAGAGCAGCTGTGGTTACCTGCACAAGACCATCCTTATCAGCATCCCATCATGGGTGGAGGTGTGACTCACAAGATCCCAGCCTTCTCAAGGAAGCTGAAGACACTTCCTGCTTCTAGGAGGGAGAGAATCAAATCCCTCAATGATGAAGTCACCAGTAAACTACACTTATACAAATAAATGATCATCCACCCATGCTAATGAAAGAAGCTTTAATTAAATCATATGGCCCAATAAAAATAAAGACGTGTAAGTAGGCTAAAGAAGAAATCTGGTGGGGATTAAAAATAAGACTCATGGGTGGATAAAATCAAAGTATATGTATGTGTGAGAACTCATGAAATAAAACTTTAAACACTTTAAACAGCCAGGATCACAAAGCTTATCATGTCAGCATTGAAAAAGCAGAGGCAGAAGAGTTAACTCACTCATGCTGGCCAAGACATCTAACTGAATAGTTCCCTTGGAACTGTGGTTCTCATGGTTCTGAGTTCTCATGTGGATGCTGGGAATTAAACCCAAGTCCTCTAAATGAGAAGTCTTCTTAAACCCTGAGACATGGAAAGGGGGATGCAGACAGCACAGCTTTTAGAGATCCCTGACAACACAAGCACAGAATGTTGTCTGGTAAGAACTGGGACAGCGGAGCCTGAAAAGGGAGCTGTAGTGTCTGAGGAGCAGAAAGGGACAGAATGCTGGGAAGCATGCAGCCATAGCTACACTAGTATTAGACACCCACCTACCGGTTCCTTCAAGGACAGACAGATAAGATGTAAAGACAATAGACATTACATAGAAGAGCACAAAGATGCTCACTAGGGTGAGGATGCTTTGGGTGGCTCTAGTCTCAGGGGATGACCTAATAGAGAGCGATGTGTGGATGTGTTTGACCCTCTGCTTGTGTTTGAGCAAGATAAACACTATGTACCCACTGGCCCACATCATCAGTCCCAAAAAAATGGCATCATTAAATGTCAATAGGATTAGAGTAAGTGTGTTGATTAGTCTCCCAGGCTTCACAATAGCACAGTATTCAAAAAATCTTAACCCAGTAATAGTTCTTCCACCCTTTATGTCAGTTGTGTACACTATAACATAGGCATACATAGACAGCTGGAGGGTCCAGCACAAGCCCAAGGAAGGACCAACTATACCCATGGCTCTGACTTTGAGCTGTGCCCACATAGAATGACTGGGGCTGATGGTGATACCCTGAAAGACACTCAGCAGGGATGTGGAGACAAGGGATACTCCTCTGGCAACTCGATCAATGTATAAGACAAGTTTACATGAAACATTATCTATATAGTAAGCCTGACTAAAAGCAGCAATGATCTGTGGGATTCCTTTGAAGAGAACAATGAAGTTGGCCCAGGTCAGGTGTTTGACAATCAGGTCTGTGGGCTTCGCCCTGATTCCAGAGAAGTCAGCAATGATAAAACAGCAAAGCAAGGCTGAGTTCCCCAGCATTCCCAGTGCAGTCTGAGACAGGAAGAAGATACCCACAGCCACATCTCTAGAGTTCATTCTGTTATGGTCCTGGTACCTACAGAACAGATCCAGAAAGCACTTGTTACACAAGCTGGGCTATCTTCTTCTTAGCATGTCAAACAATGTACTGCATAGACACTATAACCTTATGTTCATGAGTGATGTTAAAATGTGTCTTTCTAGTAAGAAGTTTTCTGTTTCTCTATGAATTCCTACTGTGTTTGAAATGCAAAAATTAACCAGGGCATAGTGGAAAAATTAAAATGTATATTCCCATGAGCATTTTCCAGTGCTTTACAATTATTTTTTGGTTTAAAATCAACAGTGCTTTTGTGAGAGGGTCTAATGATCAACCTGCATTCAGATGAGTGTCTTGGATGCAGACAACACTCATATTTCTATGACCCAGCATGGAAAAGGCAGAGACCTGTAAGAAAGGAAATTCTCCAGCTCCAGAGAAAATAGTGCCTCTAAGTAAGATACTATTAATAACTGATAACTACTTGGAAAGGGTAGTCAGCTTCTTTTCAAAGGTGGCCCTGATAAGTCAGCCATGCCCCAGTGGATGGTCGCACACACAAGAGCATCGGGGGGGGGGGGGGGGGCAGCACAACCTGTGCTTTATGGGTTAAAACTCTAAAAGACACAAAGGTAGGTAAGTAGAGGAAGATAATAAATTTGGGAGAAGTGGGGGAGGCATGAAAATGATCAAAATACATTACACAAATTTCTCCAAAGTTGAGAAATGAGAGAACATCATAGAGAATAATAAGAGAGCAATCAAAGTGGAGAATTAAAAATGGAGAGTAATAAAAAACAAGACAGAGACTAGTGACACACACATACCAGGAAGGAAAACATTTGAATTCTCCTTTATGTGCACATTCACATGTAATGGCATTAGTATGTCTCTGGGTACATACATGTGCTTATTTTTGCCTTTCAGTATTTTCAAAATTACTTTCTACATATTTAATTTATTGTATATAATTTAAACTATAACTATAATACTTAAACAAGTCTACAAAACAGGAAATAGCAGGTGACTTGTGAACGTGTTTAAAACAGGATCCAATGGATGCACTTATTCATTAGGAGGATAGCTGGTGAGATCGTTCACCTTGTTGTAACGAAATTAAAGTACAGTAGACACAATATGGAAATGATGAACAATAGTAGTTTGTATTTTTAACTGAGGGACATAAAGTTTCATTAATATAGGGGTAAATGTTACAGAAATTGACAGATATTAGAATACTGTAAAAGATGCAATGGTTCCCTAACAGATAGCCCAATAATAATTGGCATATCTGTTTGATTCAAAAGCAACTTATATGTTGTGAATGGAGACACATACTTTTAATTACAACACATTTTAGGCAGAGTCAAGAGGATCTCTGTGAGTTTGAGACTTGCCTGGTCTACATAACAAGCTCCAGAACA
>CABHPQ010116144.1:0-11379 GCA_902168405.1 Peromyscus aztecus
TTCTTAAGTCCCCCCTTTTTCTTTTTCCCTTTTTTCTTCAGTCCCCCCTTTTTCTTTTTCCCTTTTTTCTTCAGTCCCCCTTTTTCTTTTTCTTTAGTCCCTGTTCGGGCGCCATTCTGTGGGGCGTTTACCCACCACCCCCACAGCTTCCCAGAGTTTTCTTGAGTGTGAGCAGCAGGAAATATTAGATAGAAAGATTTATTGCGGAGAATATCGCGGAGATAAACAGATAGAAAATAAAGGATAGCCTCGAGAGGGCCTGGAACCTTTTCCAATGGGCCCCGACTGTCTCTGCCCCAGGGTTTTTATAGAGACGCCAAGGGGGTGGAGCAAATGACCTCCTCCCCCAGCACAGCCAAGTGCAGACCATCTCAGACACCTGCACTCAGGCCCGTGGTCCTAATCATCCTCTATGTGGATCTGCTGGGTAAAGCCACGAGGAACCCGAGAACGGCCCCCCACAACTCTGTTATAACAAAATATTAGTAGGCTATAGTTTCTTGTGTAGCAAATTATATAGATACTATACTGAGTGTTTAAAATATATTATTAAGTTGAATTCTCACAATTATTCAAGTATGGCATCATTGCTCTTATTTGACATAAACTTATAGTTGGGTTAAACAACCTACTCAAAGTCAAATGGTCAAAAACACACTTGGGAATCAAATATGATTTGGATTCTTTGTCACACTAGGCCTGTCTTACTGGGTTATCATTTACATCAGTGTGCCTCTGTCCACTGCTTGCATAAGATCCTGGATTAGAGAGATGCAATTAAATTTCTATCTGATTCCCACATTTTACCCTAGTAATTCTGTCCTTCTACTTTCTACTCATAATTGCACTATCACCCATTATTACCATTCCACGGTACACACAGAGAAAGTACAGAAAGGAATAAGTAGATGTCTAAGTAAGCAGAACCTCTTTGGGTTTGTAAACTACCACAGGAAGAGGAATGCAACCTTCAAAATGATTCCCCAATGCATATTTGTCCTTGTATTTTTATGTTCTTATCCTGTACCACTTTACAAAATTATGCACTAGTGTATTGTCTTCTTACATACTAAACGTTCCTTAATTCAGGTTACTTCTGGGATAGAGTGTGTGGGAAGAGGGTGTCATGTACTAAGTCAAGGAGAAGCAGTGCCAAATCTTGCTAATCCTTCTATCAGATAACTAGGCAATGAATTAATGAGAGTCAGCACGGTACTTACTGGGTTTATTTTTGAACCATTAATAATGGAAAGGGAGAGTATATTTTAAGTCAACATCAAAGTATTTTTAGAACACTTTTTACAAATGCTTAATGGCCACTATATGCATGTATATAATACTACCTTACATAGTGTCATGGATGAAACAATCTATCTAGCTTAGCATATCTTATAAAATGAAAAGCAGGTCATAATGATAGCTCATGGGATAAAGTCACCTGCCTGTGAAGCCTAAAAACCTGGGTTTAATCCCTAGAACCTATATGGTGGAAAGAGAGATTCAAATTCCTCAATTTGTCCCTGAGCTCCCTGCTCCAGCTGTGGCACCCTGTCCCACAAATATACATAAATAAATGTTTTAAAAAGCTGAGAACACAAGTTGGTATAAGTGCATGAAAAGGCATATTTCAAAACTAATCTGGAGAAGAAATAGGCTAGAGGAATGCAAGACTGAGGACAATGACCATTTTTTTATACTTTAATTGCCGCAAATAAGGTGTGCATGTCACTAATAATTTTACAATTATCCATTAGCATGTACCAGAAAATACACTAAGTACCTAGGAACTCACTGGTAGAAGTGAGCAGAGATGGCAACTTCCTTCAGGAGACTTTAAAATTTCATAATCTTCCTTTGCTAACAAAGCCATGGGCATTCTTCATTGAGTTAATGAAATCACAGTTTTCCTTGTTTGATCTTTATTATCACTATCATCATCATCATCATCATCATCATCATCATCACTATTATTATTACAGAAACTGCACACATTGTTTAATTTTTTTTTCATGAGAAACCATACAAAATAGAGTCAAAAAGTGAAAAGGAGAGAAAAACAAGGCATTTCTGTATGTTCTCTACAATTCTCTCCTCTGGATTTAGACATGTTTATCTTCTGCTGTCTGTGTTGAAGACGAGGTAAGACTGAATAATCCTAGGAGTGAAGGGGGCACATGGAGAATGCTGTCAGCTTTCCTCTGTGCAAGTGCCCACTGCAGGTACTTCTTTTACCTAGGAAGCTGTGTGTCTGCTCGTTCTTATCCTCCAGTAATTAACACTTTAAAGTTTATATCCATACATATGTGTGAGCATATGTGTGTATGCATCTTTTACATACAGCAGATTATTTCACAGACATAATTTGGAAAACCAGTTGTTGAGAGAGTTGGTGCAAAGAATATTGTTTGTTCACCAGTGCAGTATTATGGAATGACTTGAGTCCTCTCCATTCAAGAATTATGAGAAGTAGTACTCCAAAGACTCCTGTCAGAATGACCCCACAAACCTATCTAGTGCCTATACCCTGCTGTCTCAAGATACAGACTGAGCAGCATCCTTGAGCAATAGCCGTGCTACTAAAGATATGAAAGCTTATCTTCTCCCAGAAAAATGAAAAATATCTAGCAAAATGTGGAAGTGATGGAAGTAAGATTACAAAGATAAACAGGCCATGATGGGAATACTTAGCCTAAATTGAAAGAAGAAATAACTTCAATGGATTTTCTTTGATTATCTGCACATCTATCTCCTTCCTTCACTCACTCTCTTGATGATACTATTTTTCACCGAATATATTAATTTACAAATACCAAAATAAAAAGTAAAGCAAAACTAAAATTCTCATTCCTAACAGGAATTTCTTTAAATATTTGAAATTAAGAAAAAGATAAGAAATATGATAATTTCCTATTTTTAAGCTTTTCTTGGGGTTTTATTTCTAAGATCAACATTTCTAGTCAAAAATATTATTATCAGTATGTACCTACAAATGACTGGAATTCTCTACTTTAAGTGCTGTTGTCTAAACCTGAATAAAATTAATTATAATTGTTTAATGTTGTCAAGTACCCTGTTACTATTCCTATTTGCTAAACTTTCTTAGAAGTGTGTAATAACTTTGTTTACATGTGGCTTATCTGAGTTAAGATGGACTCCATACCTTAAATTGGCTGATGCAGCTTTCAAATAGCTTTTAATCTCTACATTATCTCCTCACTCTGGACTAGTGTTTTTTGTTTTAACAAGAACAAACTGAATCATTTAGGTTTTCCCCAACTTTCTGTGTTTCACTAATTGCATCCATCTGGGAATAGATTAAATTTGAAGTTTCAATTATTTTCAGAAAATAAATTTCTGATTCATATGTCTGTTTCCTATTTTAAAATTATTACCCCCAATCTATCTCCTATAAGATACATTATAATGAAACATATTTTTAAACTATTTATTAAGCCTTTGTTATCAATACTATATTATTTCATGTGACAAAACTTTTCCACCAGAGCAAGCAAAGAAGACAACACTTTGGTTGCCACAGCTTTCTCCCACATCTAAAACCCCTGACTGCTCTGCCTTCACATACGAGAGTGGCATTGGATTCACAGGCATTTGGTTATGAATTAAACTTAGCTTCCAATGTAATGATATTCTTATTACACACAAATACTTGCACTACCCTGGGTGACTCCTTCATCCCTCTTGTTCTAAAAATAGAGCTACTGGTTTTGCCATTTTCCTTTAAGGATAGCCTGACGAACCATATCCTTGGGAAGGAAAATCTGACCGCAGCCGCTGAAATCACTCATGGCTTAATGAGTTGAGTCTGCATAAAGTCATAATTTAATCATATGTTTTATAAGATGCTTTTATCCAGGCCTCAATTACTCCTTTTTTACATGTTTCTAAAGGAAAATGAAATCAAGTCTGTCCAAAGTTGCACAAGGGAATTGTGTGGCTTATATGAGAAGCATTAAAATTCTTTATTCAGCAAGAGACTAATCTGTGCGGATGTGTCACACTCTGGGCAGAAACATACAATTTTAGTCATTGATTGAATCCACACTTTGCTTTAACACAACTTCAGCTGTTGCTTTGAAATTCTAGATGTTATCAAACTTTCAGTTAGTCAGAGGTGACTCCACCTACACTCTGCACTTCATTTGAATTTAAAGATAGAGTGTAATGGAGACATAAAGTGATCCATATTTTAAGGAAGTCCCCATCACAGGATTTTCTTTTTTAAAAAGATTTAGTGTGTGTGTGTGTGTGTGTGTGTGTGTGTGTGTGTGTGTGTGTGTGTGTGTGTGTTACAAGTGAGGGAGTGCCCTCAGAGGCCAGAAGAAGGCATTGAATCCCCTGAAGCTACAGTCAGAAGTGGTTGTGAGGTGCCTGATCTGTATGCTGAGAAATGAGCTCAAATCTCTGCAATAGTAGTGCAATCTCTTAACCACTGACTCATCTCTGCTGCCCCAAAAGTATTTTCTTTATCATTATCTTTGTCTATTTCTTCCAATGTATCTCTTCCATACATAACCTAAGTCAAATGCCAGATGGTTTACTAGATATTTTATAATGAAGTCACCTTTTCTCTGTACCCAGATTCATGCAGTCATTAAGAAACGTCTCAGGTTGGCTGCAATTGCTCAGGCCTGAAAAATTCATCTTTTCCTGTTTTGTATTGTTTTTGCTTCTTGCATTTATATATCCCAGAGCACAGTTCTAAGCTGCTTACTTCCTATGAACATGTTATCAAATATATCTTTGAAGCTACCTGTTATTGTCCTTAGACAGGAGAAAGGGGAAGGAATAATGATTAAAATCCATTTCTGGAAATTGAAAATAACTTCAAGCTATATTCTACTTAAGAGGAAGCATGTATCTGGTCTTTAGACAAATGAAGCTAAATCCTAAGAGTAATTTAGAAAATGTAGAACAGAAATCATATTCAGACTAAATAACTCACCAATTACCTATGCACAGCATAGAGCCAGCTCCTCTCATGTAGAGCTCACTATTAACTTTCCACTGATGACTAAATGGTCAATATGAAAGCAGCCTCTAAAATGAATGTGTGGCAGCTGCTGAGTCAGGTGAGTCGGATAACACACGAATGGTCACTCTGGATACACTAGACAAAAGGAGGAAGAGCAGATCAGCAATTTAAATTTCAAATACTTTATCCTGATTAATAGCAGGGCATCCACATGAAAATAGAAGTTTTGTTTGACCAGAAGACAAGCCACGGGAGAATCTCAACTCTACTCTTCAAATTTTTGATAGTTCCCAACTTTATTCAAAAGGAGGAAAGTTTCCATATTCCCTTCTCTATAGTGGGATTTTTGTCTGGCATGAGCTTGTGCAGGTCCTGTGCATGCTGTCACAATCATTGTGGAAAGAAAAGAAAACTCAAAGTTGAGAGGGTAGAGAGATGAGAGTTGAAAGGGTGGATCTAGGAGGAGTAGGGCAAGATGAAGATGATCAAAATACATTGTATGAAATTCTCAAAGTATTAATAAAAATATTATTTAGAAAAAAAGGAGGGAAGTAAAGCCAATAGCCTTAGCTAGTCTGAGGATTCACATCAAAAGGGAGAGGATACCAGTCACTCACCATCCTTTTCTTTGCATTCCTGAAAGGCACACTGGCTGCTCCTCTGAGTTGTCGCCACACCTGAGGCTGAGATTCTCTGTTGTGTTTTAAGACTGATGAAATACTGCAGTGAGGAAGACAGCAAAGTCATCTGAGCTCTCTGCTCTCATAAACGAAACTTCACATTGTGTACTCATTGTCTGCTTAGCTGACATTTCTTATTCACTATATCTGACTTTGCCTTTATTTATCATGCTTCTTGAATGATATTGTTCATATAATCTTCTTGATCTGTCCTAGCATTGAATTAGATTATTAGAATACTGAGAAAGCAGAAGTCTGAAGAGTCACTGTTAATCCCATGTCCTGCACATAAGTAAGTCCTTGTAAAACATTCTGGACAATGAATGAAAACCAATCACCAGACCTCATTAGGCATTTGTCTCCATATAGCTGAGAGACATGAAAGCTCAGGAAGAAATATAAATATTTCCAGTGTGATTGAAGTGATCATCTGTAGTCATTGCTTCTCTTTGCCTGAAGTTCAGCTATTTGTGCTTCTCTGAGATGCTGATCTACATACAACACAGTTTCTGAACTTCTTGCACTAAAACAGAAACTAGTGGCTTGCTGAAGGTGTCAAGAATTGGAATTGCTGTCATAGGGACATCACAGCCAGAATAACATATTAGAACTAAAAGGTAATCTGGAGCCAACTGGTCAACCTTCTCAGCTTTCAGTCACATTTCCAGAGAAGGAACTTCCTTACTTATTTGAAAATAGACACAGATTTAACTAAGTCAGCACTCTTTGGAGACAATTGGGCTAGGCTCTGAGTTTTTTTTTTTAATCACTCATTTCTGTGGCAAAAGGCAAAAGATTATCTGAAAAAAGAACAGTAAAGAAAAACTGAAACCCTAAATATGATGATGATCAAGATACACCTATCCCATTTAACATCCACTGTCTTAGTTTCTTTTTCTGTTGCTGTGATGAGAAAATACTCTGAGAAATGCAACTTAAGAGAGAAATGGTATATTCTGACTCACAGTTCAAGGGTATAGTGTAACATTTCCAGGCAGTCAAGGCAGTAGGCAGCTGGTCACATGGTACCCACAGTCAGCAAGCAGAGAGAGAATAAATGTTTGCTGCCGCTCAGCTCCCACTCTCCATCTTACACAGTTCAGGATCCCCTACCCATGGAATGCCCCTACCCACGACTAGTATGAGTCTTACCATATCAGTTAACATAACCAAGATAATCCCCATAAGCAGTCTAAACATCTCTCTTATAGACATTTTTTAATTCTCCCAAGTTTACAATTAGCACTGTTTATCATACCCATTGGGTTGACCATAGATATGGATATGAAATAAGTGTCTAATTCAGGCAAATTTTGGGCATTCATAGTGCACCTTAGAAGAACCTACTACTCATTCTTTACAGCAAACTTTATCTTGGTAAGCTCTTCTCAACATCACACAACACAATATGAGATTGTGCTCTGCTTTTCTTCAGGATATGGTGTTTCTTCAGGAAACATATTTGTACAATACTTTAATCGTCCTAAGTTAACCAATGTAGAACACAGAACAATAGTCACGTCTTTGTTCATCTAGTTTCTTTCCTATGCTATCAACACAAGCAACAAGATGGCTAGACCCACATCAGGGCAACAAAAGCACTGCCTTCCTAAAATCTACTCTTGCATCTTGCCATCAAATACAAGCAGCTTACTTGGGATCCCAAAAGCACATCCTAATTTGCCTATTGTCTTCCTCTTTGTCACTACAGTCCTAGTCTAAGTAATGTGGACTTTCTCTGAGATCACGGTTTAACTTCCTAACTGGAATCCACGCTTTCCCTCTTGTCTCCTCACTGTCTGTCCATCTCTTATCAGCCATATTCCTCTCTAAAACATAAACCAGATTTGCTTTTCCTATTCAAAACTTCCAAATGATCTCCAATCCATTCAGAATAAATCCAAACTTGTTAATCTAATGGGGAGAGGAGGTACCAGTAGTCTATGAATAAAGGGAAGAAATAACAATGATTACAAAGATTATTTTATTCACTGCTTTTGATTTGGAAGACTATAGATGGGATTAAATGACACTTGTGAGTCTGGGAAATAAACTCTCTTGTGAGTAATATTATTAGGTCCATAGCAACTTCACTGCTTTCCTCCCTTTGCTGCCCCAGACCTTATCCAGCTCTGCCAAAAAGCACAAAGGAAATGCTCTGTTTGTACTTGATTTTGGACAATACAAGGGGAAAATCACATGTCCAGTATAATAAGAGTAGTAATTTGAAAGAAACAATATACCAAAAGGTGCCATATGTGACCTAGAATAAGACTTTCTGTTCTAACTACCAACAGTGCTTTCAATGCAGATACCAAAATTGTAGTAAGGAAAGGCAAGTCTAATGAACTTACAGCACAGTGTGAGTGTCTCTAACCTGTTAGGGGTCCAAGGTAGTTTTGGTTTTTCTTTTTATCACGTGAATAGAGAATATAAAACCAAACATCCAGATGAGCTCCTGAGACCACTGTGTTTATAGTCATGTCTCTGTACTTCTCTAGAATCAACCCATTGGAAAGCAGTCACCATCTCAGGGATGAGTCGTGTCCTCTACCTACTGCCGAGAAACCCTTTCTGTCATCTTCTCCTTACTATTTGCCTGCATGAGTACAATTCAGAGCCTCTGGACAAGCATTGACCACTCCTCTAAGTTATAGTTTTGGGTCCCAGAATAGAGTCCCATAACTCTGCAGTCATTCTGATGATGACCCTCTGAAATACCTTGTAGCAGAGCTAGAGACTCCTTATGGGTTGACTGTACCCATCTTAATTTGTAAAACCAATGCCCAGTCTTGAGATCCTGCAGCCTCTGCTGCCCCCTGGTGGTACCTACTAAAGTTACCTTACCCATCGCTGGAGTCCAAGTTCCATAGTAAAACTCAAGAAACAGCTATTGAGGTTAACCGCATTGAAAGCACTGTGTAGAGAGAGAGCTGTGACACAGTGTCATGGCATATGCTTCTTCAATAAAAATTTAACATTCAAGAAAAAAATACTTATTCTACTTTTTAAAAATCTCCTAATAGCTAACCAAACAACAACAACAACAACAAAAATACTCAATCTACTTTTAAAAAAATCTCCTAATAGCTAACCAAACATACATGGGACTGACACTAAATTTTGTTTACAAATACAAAATAAACAAAAAGTACCATTCTCTGATGTCAGAATTTTAAAATAAGAGTTATACAGATAATTGAAATAGTTAAGATGAAGCCTATTGTTTTTATTTAAATGACAGTAATTGCCCCTTTTTTTAGAAAACATACTATTTGATTCTTTAAATTCCTTAGATAAAAATATGTGGGTACCTCAGTTTAGCCCAAAATCAACATATTAAAGCCTGAATCTGAAAGAAAAAGAGTGAAAATTAAGGCTACTTTATGACATCTGATTTTTCCATCAACTATATCTTCTTATTCAGCAAAGTGTCCATAAAACCATGAGTTATAAATGAATTGTTTTTTTCCAAGCATCCCAGAAAATGGCCTCTAAATTGCCCCTGTCTACTTATGAAATTCAAAAACTATGACATTCTTCTCAACTTATCTAATATTTCTTTGCCTTTGACTGAGCGTCCCCTAGAGAATATTTTGTCTTCTTCTGGGGTTTCATTTAAAGAAATGCCTGGTAATAAGATCATTTTCACATTCTAGGAGGACATCTGTTTTCAATTCCATTCCTGGAAGCCAGGCAGAATTTTGAACAATTCAGATCCATTTGACAGTTTCCCATCTTTGTTTCCAAGGGCAAAATATCCTTCTTAAATGTTCAACTTTTCCCCGAATAAATTAATACCTATAATTTGTGTTCATGTCTACTCTAATGTTCCAAAGCTGGGATAATTTCTACTCAATAATTTTCCCACAGCTGTTGGGTAGTAAAGGTGTTCTGTGCATTGTTTTTATGTGGCTGCATATCACGATCAACACAGAAACCACATTTTAATGTATCTGAATCTGTCTTCTTTGGATGCTCATAAATTGGATATGTACTCAGGGCCATGTGGGTGGTTTTTTTTTTTCCACTGTAATAAACTGCAGTGAAATCTGAGGAGTTATGATGTACAACCTTGGGCTACAAAGTGGTACTTTTGACACTCAAATGTCTCCAAGAGATGGAAAATGCAATTTATTTTATTGCTCCTCTTAAAAGTTCTAAAAGTTTTAGAGAATTAAAACTGTTCTTCATACTTCTTAGAAGTCTTAAGATCTGTGACTACCAGGAATTAAAATGTCTACACCTTGTATGACATATAGAGACACTAAAACTAAATTATTTCAGTTGAAGCCAGAAATAAGACTGGGACTAATACAGACAGACAAGAGTCAGGAATTTTCTGATGGTCTTGATGTTCACCTTCAAGTTCTTCTAGGCACCAAATGGATGAACTGCTCTTATTTTCTGAATGTTGCTAATATTTTCAAAAATGACATTGTCTTTTTTTAGATTTGTTTTTGTTTTTCATTATATGTATATGTAGGGGAAGAGGATGTCATATACAGGAGGATAAAGGGATGGGTGAAGTATAGAAAAGGACATCAGATCCCCTGGAGCTGGGGTAGTGAGTCACCAGATGTAGAAGCTCAGAATCATAGTTAGGTCCTTTGCAAGGGTAGTAAGTGCTCTTAATCATCAAGCCATCTCTCCAGCATGCAAGTTGTTGTTTCTTAGTGAATGACTTTGTACATCCTTCTGCTTAACATGATCTAGCCTCTTGCATTTACTCATGACACAAGTAGAGTTCTCCTGCTACTTTCTTCATGATAAAGCCTTAATCATTTTACAACCCATCTGAGAAACACATGGTCTGTTAACTGTTCTTTAACTTCTCAGTTAATGACTTTTATGCCTTTTCAAACTATATTGGAAATGGTAACTTTTCACTTATATATTACCTTAATTAGTCTAATGAGCAACATGGTAATGTAGAATTGGTTTAATTTTTCATTCTCTAGCATAGAAATTGTGCCAAACACATAATCATTGGTAAGAATTATCTACTGAATGAATGTTGATAGCACACCATAAAAACAGTCAGTTTTCTCTATACATAAAATTAAAGATTATTTCTAGAACCTTAGATTTTATTGTAATAAAGAAATATGCAGGGCTAGAGAGGTAGCTCAGTGGTTAAGAGCACTGGCTGCTCTTCCAGAGGTCCTGAGTTCAATTCTCAGCAACAACATGGCAGCTCACAATCATCTATAAGGGAGATCTGATGCTCTCTTCTGGCATGCAAGCATACATGATGATAGAACACTGATACACTTAAATTTTTTCTTTCATTTTACATACCAATCCCTGTTCCCTTTCCTTCCTATTCTCCTGCTTTCCCCCATCTGCTCCCATCCTACCCCCATCCTCTTCTCATAGAGGGTAAGGCCTCCCTTGAATAGTTAACAAAGGCTAGCATACCAAGTTAAAGGGAAAAAAAGAATACTGATACATAAAATGCATTTAAAGAAGCAGTGAACAGACACTTTGAAAAAAGAAACATGCATTTTGTTTGATTTTACAATCTTAATTCTGGAAACAATTTTGGTTGTACAAATATTTGCTTCTATTGTCAAACTCTAGCTAAAACAATTTTTTATCTATGAATGTTACACAAAACTAACTCTGGTAGTAAGGTTAATTTAATGGAGTTCACCAATCTCTCTCTCTCTCTCTCTCTCTCTCTCTCTCTCTCTCTCTCTCTCT
>CABHPQ010116144.1:11389-26677 GCA_902168405.1 Peromyscus aztecus
CTCTCTCTCTCTCTCTCTCTCTCTCTCTCTCTCTCTCTCTCTCTCTCAAAATGTAATCTTGTCTAATTCTGATTAATAGGCTCAGAACTATTGTTCTCACTAGTGTTAATATTCAAAACTTACATATTTAAATACAATGCTTTATATGCAGTTAATGTTCTAGTATTTATGAAGTATTTAAGGTAATTGCGAAGAATAACTTCAGTAAATTAGTTCCTTGAATCTAATCTATAGCAAATTTGTCTTACTCTGCCAATTCTCTATTATATAAAATCTCTCCAGTACTAAATGCTATAAATCTCTGGACTATTCTGGAATATTATCCATTGTCCAAGATTCTTGGCATATAGAGATCAGAATCTTACACTCAAGTGTCACTTGCATGACCAAAAGGTTCACATTCATCAAACTGAGCAGTGACATAAGGAATATTAAAATAATCTCCACTAAAACATAGCTTTTAAATTTAACTTGTTATCCCTCAAGACTAGAAAGATTTGGTTACAGCTGTCCTAGAAGCTGGTCCACAGTTACAATAGAGCACATGGTGGAAAGATGAGGCTAAAACTATAGAACAACGATGTAGGTCTAGAGGTATGGAAATTTCCAAAGATCAACTTCTTGGAGAAGGCGATTATGCTGATATACAAAGAAAATCTTTATATGATGAACACACCCTAATTTTATGCTGAACAGCAGCCTTGAATGCTTGGGACAGAATTGAAAAAGTAGAAAAGAAAATGAGTCATTTACCAAAGTTATATAGGGCCCAAAAGAAACCTTCATGGATGTCTTACAAAGGCTGTCTTCAGCGGTAAATAGAATGATACCAAATTCAGAAGCTAGACAGATAATAATTGAATCTCTGGCTTTTGAAAATGCTAATACACAATGCAAAAGGGGACTAGGTCATTAAAGGCAAGATCAGCACCCTTGGAGGAATGAATCCAAGATACAATTAATATTGAATCTCATGACCATGATGATGCTTGGATAAGAAAGGTGATTTCCAGATGTTTGAAGAAAAATAGTGATGTCAGGTGTTTCAATTGTGGTAAACAAGGTCACCTAAAAAGGGACTGTAAACAGGGCATTCCTAGAAACAATGTTTTTTCAAGGAATAATCCCAACATAAAATGCCCTTCCCTTCTGGATTATGCAGAAAGTGTGGTAAAGGCAAACATTGGACTAACAAATGTAGATCTAAAAGGGACAGACAAGGTAATCCTTTGTCTTTACCTTTGGGAAAACCCCTGAGGTCCCTCTCACAGGCCCCCATGACAAATTTGGTTCAGTCCTTTCCTGATATGGTGGAAGAAACCCCTGCCCAAAGCAATTAAAGAACTTAATGCCTATTGTAAAAAATCATATAACTCTGGATGATAGAACAGCTTTAAAAAATAAAAATCTAAGTAGAAACTATAAATCAAAATTGATAAAGATTAGATTTAGAACCTCCCCAAAGTTCGGGTTGGGGAAGGGTTTTTGTTTTTGTCTTTTAGGAGAATTAAGGCTAAGGAATCAGAAGAACACTGTACCAATGAGACATTTGAAGAAAAAGGACAAATCATCCAGAAAAAAATGTCCCAAGAAAAACTGACCTATTGGTATATCACATAGCTAACAGGACAAAATTTGATGTCTTCCTAAATGTTTATTTCTGCTGTTCTCTACAGACATATATCACAAATGGTCTTTATGTAGTCCCAGTTCAATTAAAAATTAAAGCTGGCTTTAGTAATAGCAGAAGCACATTCATCCAGCTGCTTATTTATCATATCAAGTTTGGTTTGTTGGGCCTTGAGTTTTCAGTTATTGATTTCTATGATGCTATTGTGTAATCGCTTAACCTCAGCTTCTACTTTACCAGCTTTCTCAGGCACAGCATCATATTCTTTTTTGAAAGCACTGACATTTTCTTCTAGCAATTTCTGTTTCTTTTTTATCAGGGGCTGTAGTAAGCACATTAGTTTCTAGTTCTTTAATTTGTAATAATTTCTCTTCAGAATAATACGTTTGAGATTTCAGATAGACTTATTGGAATTTATAAAACATACAATATTACAAAAAGTGTTGCTGTGAACCCAAAAGAAATTGCATCTAAAGGACTTGGCTGAACTTGTATATATTGAAGATTCTTCAAATTTACCTAGATTTAGTATTTCTAGGTTTCTATCTGTAAAGAATTGTAAGTTATATAAAGTACATTTTCTTCTCAGTTGTATGACAAGTGGTTTCTGTTTTATTAGTGATAATGTCTAAAAAAATTGTAGCCAGTTCTGTATCATAAAAGTGAGTCTAGCTGGGAAAAAAAATTAAAGCTGGCTTTGGAATTGGAGTGTGGCTCTCTCTTTCTCTAAATCCAAGCATGCTTGTTAAAAGATAATGCAAAATCTCTGTTTCATGTCAGAGGAGCTACCTGATATGGTACATAAGAAAAACCAAAATTAAGGGACTGTTCTATTGCCACTAACCTCATAATTCTTTGGTTTTATTTTGAATATAAAAACTTTTCTTAAGGTATGAATTTTATATCAAAATTTATAAGATTTATATATACATGTGTATATATATATCAAATCTCATGATGTTAATGGTCGTATAAAGTATTAACTAATTCTAGAAAAAAAGGCTTCTTTTAGCTTCCTGTATGTGATATTGGGTTTGAATCTCTATCAGTTTTCTGTGGGGAACCCTGACTATGCTTAACAGTGACTTTGAAGTCTCCAAAAAGATGATGGGGCCCCACAACAATGATTCCATCAAGATGATGATAATACCACTAAGATGACAAGTACCACCCAAAGATCGGTTTGGGACTACAAAACTGCTCAAGACATTTTCAAGATGGCTAGCTGAGATGATCCAGCTTCATAGACTACTTGAGCAAGGACTTGAGACAAACCCTGAATTTTCCCACTATGCAGAGAATGGACAACAAATGATACAGCTACCTATCCTAGGACTTGACAATTAACCCAAAATTTTTCTTTTCAGGATCTCCTAAAGATGCCATTGCCCCCAGACAGCAGGAAGTAATTTTAAGTAAATGATGCCCACATTCCCAAGAGGTGGAGTGAGTGGTTTTTGGTCATTCAATGGGTTATGGATAATTGTCATTGTTTAGGATGGTTGGTTACAAGTTATTAATTGTTAATGGTCAGGAAAAAAGCTAAACAAAGGAAATTAGAATCAGTATTCTTGGGAAAAAAGAAAATAAAAAAGGATATAGATAAGAGGTAGATTATTAAATTTACTCTGAAAAAAAGATATATAAATAAAGATAAAGGGTAGATTATTGAATCTATGCTGAAAAGAAAAAAAGGAGGATATAGAGATGATAAGATAAAAAGATAGATGATTGAGGCCGCTGCCGCCACTGGGGGGGGGGGTGGGGGGAGCCAGTGGAAGTTGCCGTTGTGCCACTGAGTCCAGACCGGAGACTTTGGGGCCTAACTAGTGAATGGTAGTGTCTAGTAAGGGTATGTCCCTTCAAGAGAGAGGTGCCAATGTCCAACCGGCCTAATAACAATCCAGGGGGGTCACTGCGATGTTCACAGAGGAACACTGCCGGGGCCCAACCACAAGACGACTCAATAGGAGGAAGTTAAGAATCCCAGAGTTGGTCAAGATGGCGGCTGCCGCCAGTGGGCCGTGCGTGTGAGCAAAATTGGATGATGAACTGATGTGGAAATAAGAGGAACAGGCCCACAAAGAAAGACGTCAAAAAAGGTATACAGAAAAAGAGAAAGATTAAAAACTCAGAGACATAAGATAGATGGATTAATTTAAGTTAAGAAAAGCTGGCTAGAGCATCAAAGTTTCTCTGCCTTCCTCGGGAATCCGCGGTTTGGATCGATCCTTCCCTCGTGGTCTTCCTAGGCCTGCGGGTGAGCGGATCGCCGGGAGCTTGGGTGAGAGGCGTGGTACTAGCGGCATGGTCATAGCGAGCACAGGGAAGGAGCAGCGGCCGGGACTCCCCGGGTGACCCTTTGGGGTGCGACAGAGCTGGGTGAACGCAAAAAGAGGAGCTACAAGGTCCAGGGACGCCCGAACCGCACAGTGGATGTTAATCACCTTGCTGATTGCTTCTCAATTGGGAACTAGTGGAGAGCGCAGTACAGAGGCAACGAGGGAGGATGCCGCGGTGCTCGCCAGAACCTGAAGGATCGAGGAGCCAGAGAAGGAGGAGGACATCAGGGGCTAGCCACCCAGCTATACAGCAAGCCACGGAGTAAGAGGTGTCTTTGGATCCTGTATTTCAAGAAGCTCTCAAAAGAACTTATCAAGATCACCCAACCACCAAACCAGAGCACCAGAATCATAAGTATTAACCTCACCGACTGAGAACAGGGGTGGTCAGCTTGCCCAGGGAACCAGATTTTTAGTTTCTCATTTCCTGGTGCTTGAAGTTTCTCATTTCTGAGGCTTGGAGGTATAAGCCTGAAGGGTTAGGGTCTTACACCATCTGCACTGAGCAGAGAAAGAGATGAGTAGACGCCAACGGAAAAATACAGGCAACAACATAAAGACTAATATGACAACACCAGAACCTACCGACCCTACAATTGCAACTCCTGAACATACCAAGGCAGAAGAAAGAGAAGAAATCAATCTTAAAAATGACGTTAAGAAGATGATAGAGGCCCTTAAAGAAGAAATAAAAAAATACCCTTAAAGAGGAAATAAAAAATTTCTTCAAAGAGGAAACGAAAATTTCCATTAAAGAGGAAATAAAAAATTTCCTTAAAGAGGAAATGAAAAACTCCATTAAAGAGGAAATGAAAAATTCCCTTAAAGAGGAAATGAAAAACTCCATTAAAGAGGAAATAAAAAAATTCTCTTAAAGAGGAAATGAAAAACTTCCTTAAAGAGGAAATAAAAAATTCCCTTAAAGAAATGGAAGAAAAAAACAAACAAAAAATTTGAAGAAAGCAAAGAAAGCCAAGAAAAAATAATTAAACAGATGAAAGAAACATTCCAAGATCTGAAAAAAGAAATTGAGACAACAAAGAAAACACAAGCTGAGGGAATGCTGGGAATAGAAACCCTGACTAAACGAACAGGAACTACAGAAACAAGCATAACCAACCGAATACAAGAAATGGAATGGAGAATCTCTGACACTGAAGACACAATAGAGAAAATAGATTCATCAGTCAAAGAAAACACTAAAGACAAAAAAGTCGTGACACAAAACATCCAAAAAATCTGGGACACCATGAAAAGACCAAACCTAAGAATAATAGGGATAGAAGAAGGAGAAGAATACCAACTCAAAGGCATAGAAAATATATTCAACAAACTCATAGAAGAAAACTTTCCTAACCTAAAGAAAGAAATACCTATGAAGATACAAGAAGCTTACAGAACACCAAATAGGCTGGACCCAAAAAGAAAGTCCTCTCTCCACATAATAATCAAAACATTAAACATACAGATCAAAGAAAAAATATTAAGAGTTGCAAAGGAGAAAGACCAAGTAACATATAAAGGCAAACCTATCAGAATAACACCAGACTTCTCAATAGAGACTATGAAAGCTAGAAGGTCCTGGACAAATGTTATGCAGACACTAAGAGACCACAGATGCCAACCTAGACTATTATACCCAGCAAAACTCTCAATCACCATAGGCGGAGTAAACAAAATATTTCATGATAAAACCAGATTTAATCAATACCTATCCACAAACCCAGCCTTACAGAAAGCACTAGAAGGAAAAATCCAACCTAAAGAAGCTAAACACACCCATGAAAACTCAGGCAATAGATAAACCCACACCAACATCTGAAGAAATAGAAGGGACAAATTCCTCCCCAGAAAATGCATGACCTGTGAAAGCTGCTAAGAGTTTGAGGCAGATTCCGGGAGAAAGAAAGCCCCTACCTCCAAAGGCAGCTAGCAGAGGAGCAGAGCAGCCTGGGATGTCTGGGGCTCTGCATCTGGGGAGAAGGGACCATGCAGGGTGAGAGTGGAATCAGTGGGAGAGGGGTTTCTCTGAAGGAGCTGTGGAAGGGCTGTTGTGGGTGCTGACTATAAGCTCTAAACTTTAGAAATGATGTACGTACTTTCTGTCTCGTTAAGAGAATCTTTCTAATAGAGATAGTGATAATAATTAAGAGTAAGAAGTAGAAAAAGATGAAAATAAGGTATGTGAGTTTGTAAAAATTCTGTCTTGTTAGATCTGTGTTAAGAAATCTTTAGGTGTTTACTAAGTTAAATATATGCTAATGGTAGCCCTATATAAGTTTGTAAAATAGATTCATAGAGTTCCTTTAAAAATATAAGCTTGCAAGAAAAATCTAAGGTAGTCCTAAAACATACAGTAATAAGCTTGTAAGAGGTAAAGATACTAGTTGTAAATGTAAGTTTAAATAAGAATTAAGAAGATGGAATGAATATAAGAAGTATATAAGAAGTAATAAGAAATATATCTGCTAAAGTAGTTCCTCACAGCTGAGATCTGTGGAAAATCAATGAAATACAGAAAAACCTGAGCTAACGTCAAAAATAGTGTGGTTTACAATATTACTGTACCTAGAAAGGTCTCTGTCTGTGAGAACAAAAGTTGCAGAGACGCTTGTTTGAATTAAAATTATTAACTGCAAAAAGTTCTGGTTGTAAATCGTCTCTTCATATTTGGAAGTGAAAGCCTGATACCAGAATTTACTTTTTTTTTAACTTCTTGAACTTAATGAGAAAACTACAAAAAGATTTTGGTTATGGATTTATCATATTTGGAAGGCTAGTGTCGGAATTTATCATTTGAATTTTGAGACTTAAGAAATGAAATGCACAATAGAGATTTCATTGCAATGGGACAATTTCGAGTTTATAGTAATGACCTAGGAACTGTATGCTGGAACTGGGTTAAAAATGGAAATGTTTAAATGAAGAAATTTATTGTTTCTACTTTGACTCAAGATGCAGTTTTGTGTATGCATATATGCTGGTGATTCATGTATTGTTCTTTGTTAAAAATGCAATTGCTCTGTGGAAAAAAATAATAAATAAATTTTAAAAAAAGATAGATGATTGAATCTACATTTAAAAAGTAACTACTAGTTTTAAATATTTTACATTCGATTGGATTATTGTATACAAATTCTGTATATTGAAATAAATTTGAAATTGATTTTGTTAGAAAATACTGTACATATATTTCTAATCTTGTTCAAGGCATTGTACCTATACAGTTCATTTAACAATGTAATGCAAATTGCTAGTCCTTGAAAGTTATTATTAAAAACTAATTAGGATATAAGAAATGCAAGTTAATAGTCATTACAATCAAATTTGTAGTCATATTAGGTATGTTTTCAAGGTTAAACAGAAATATATTTTAGATAAACAGGTCATCTTCAAACACTTCAGAGATCTATAGAATATAGCACTTAAGATGTTTTAATAACATAGATTCTTTTTTATGACTATGAGACATGTCTGTTCCTGGCAGCACCAGTCTACTTCAGAGAAGATGATGGACATTGAAGAAACTCCATATGGAGTTTACTTTCTTTGTGGCAAATTAGCCACTGGGCAAGAAAGTGCCCTTACATCGACTGCTGACAGTATGATAACCAAAATGGACAGACAGGACACAAAAGAAAGGAGTGCCAAACCTTGTCAAGACAATGTAGGGAGGACCTTTAGAAAATCCTGCTTCACAGATGAGTCTGTCAGATATGCTAGACCTGTGGGCCGAAGATGGATGCCTCAACGTTGGAGAGAAATCCTGGTTGACTGTCCAGGCAGCTGGCTGTTTCTGTCATTCCTCACATTATTTGGAAGTTGCTTGTTTCCACTTCCTGCTTACTCAGTTAATATCAGTTCCTTCTCAGGTCTCTGAGGGAGTTGAAGATTAGATAGTTATAGTTTTTCTTGTTAACAAATTCAGGTAAAAAACTCACTGAGAGGTGTATAAGTATATAAATTTGAAAGACATCAAAAGATAGTTTTCAGTTAGTAATACAAGTTAGGATAGAAAGTGAATTAGGTACATTTTGGACTCACCAAAATAGGCTAAATAATGGAGGATTTTTTTTGTCTTAACCTGTCAAATGTTAATGGACTAGATATTACTTATGTAATTCTTGACTGTAAATATTGTATATACTTATTGTACTTACTGTATATAGTTTTTCTTATATTAGTTATAAATTTTTATTATTTTAGACAAAAAAGGGGAAATTTGGTGATATATTGTGTACCCCAATAAAACTTACCTTGGGATCAGAGGACAGAGCCAACCACTAGATTAGACATAGAGGGCAGACAGTGGTGGCACACACCATTAATCTCATCACTCATAAGGCAGAGATCCATCTGGATCTCTGCGAGTTCAAGGCCACCCTGGGAACAAAACCAGGCATAGTGGCACACAGCTTTAATCCCAACACTTGAGATGCCATGCCTTTGCTTAGGAAGCACACATTCCTTTAATCCCAGGAAGTAAGATGGCAGGGTCGAAAAAAGATATATAAGATGTGAGGAAACAGGAACTCACTGTCTTTAGACTGAGGATTTCCTAGAGGTAAAAGCTTGTGGCTAAAAGTTCTGTTTCTCTGATCTTTTAGCTTTCACCCCAATATCTGGCTCTTTTTTTAATCAATAAGACCATTTAGCAATTCATGTTATAAACCTCACTATCATCTGTCTCCCCAGTTCTTCTAAGCCAAGATCAAAAGAAGAAAATGCAAGTTATAGCATGGAGAAGGAAAAGGGATCATAGAATATTCAGGCCATGAGGAGTTTGTGATTAGAAAAACATTTATTTGATGATTGGTAAAGTCTAAGAAATGATCTGTAATTAAGTGGATTTATTAAATACAGAGCAAAGCAAAGTAAAAGAATAAATAGCAAGTGATGGAAGAAAGAAAGAAAGAAAGAAAGAAAGAAAGAAAGAAAGAAAGAAAGAAAGAAAGAAAGAAAGAAAGAAAGAGGGAAGGAGGGAGGGAGGAAGGAAGGAAGGGAGATGATAGATAGATAGATAGATAGATAGATAGATAGATAGATAGATAGACAGATAGATAATGGGTAGATAGATAGATAGATAGATAGATAGATAGATAGATAGATAGGTGATGGGCAGATAGATAGGCAGATACATTGAAAAATATCATGAAATCAGGTGCTTATAACAGCCAGCATAAATCAAACAGAGGACCCTCTTTAAGATAGACAGTCCAAGTTCCCAGTAGATAGAATCCCTGGCAGAGCATGATGTCTCCTTGTGTGAGTCTTCCAAGTAACAGAAAAAACACAGCAACAAATAGAAAAATAATGATCAAATGAGGCCCTTGGGGAATTCAGCAGAGACTGACTGGGGAAGTTGAGGTAGTAGCCGAAATTTTCAGTTGAGCTTTCTCTCCATGGCTAAGCGTCCTAAGACTGAACTGCTTTTTTTCCTTCTCATTGTAGACACTTTAATATCACGGGATAAACAATGTGTGTCAGAAATGTTTTGCCTTCTAGCTGCTCTCAAGGACACAGTGCCTTTATTCTTGGGCTGTTTGTCGTTCTCTCGTCCCTGTCACAGAGTTGAGGTGAAGGGAGAAGAGAGCAGTTTATCTCCAGGCGAGAGGCCTTGGAGGACACTTGCTGTGAGCATGCTTGGCCTGAAATTGAACAGCTTCCAGAAGCAGCTTCTCAGTGACCTAAACAGCACATGATAAGCAACCAACATAATGTGCATCACACTTGATGTTACAGTGAAAACGCCATGAGACTAGCATGCTGTCTGCAGGTAGATCACACACTTGTAAAGCTCCTATTGCCGACCCAAATTTGATGGGCATTTTCTGTTTTCTCTGAGCCATCACTCATCCCTACAATGGTGTAGGTGTGTTTTTTTTATCTTTATTTTTTCAAAATATATTTTTAGTTAAAATAGAATTACATCACTTCCCCTCCCTTTTTTCCTTCCAGCCCTCTCCCAGGTACCCTCCCTCCAACCCCTCCCATACCCCTCCCCTGTCAACTTGATAGCCTCTTCTTTGATTCTTTTTTTTTCTTTCTTTTTTTCTTTCTTCCTTGATTCTTATTGTTACACACACACACACACACACACACACACACACACACACACACTTTATTACAACCTCTTGAGCCTGTTTTTGTCATTTACAATTTCAAGACTGACCACTATGCTTTGGACAGCCAATGAGGGTGTTCATCCCTAGGAGAGGCTAATTCTCCTTCTCCCAGCAATCATTAGTTGCCTGTAATTCTTTGTCTAAAAGTGAGACTCCAGGAGATTTTTCTCTATCCACATTAGCATGTATATTCATATTGCCATTGTTACTGTCTTGTCAATGCAGCCATTTCTAGGAGAGACTGTTTTACAGTAGAGTCCCAAGTATTCTTGCTCTTATAACCTATCTGGACCATCTTCTGTGATATTCCCTGAGTCATAAATACAGGAGCTGTGATGTAGATGTATCCGTTAAGGGTGGGCTCCCCACGAACTGTTTCTTGCTGCATTATGTACAGGTATGGTTTTCTGTTATGGTCTCCATTTGCTGTAAAGAAAGACTTCTTCAATGAGGAATGGTAGCTATACTTATCTGTGGATATAAATATAAGATTTGAATATAATACAGAATTATGTTGCTCTAGCCAAGTGGAGGTAGGAGAGTCTTTTCTAAGGTACATAACATCACTAACTCTGGGAAGCTGTTACCAGTACCAGGCATGATTGTAAAAAGAGGGTTTTCTCTGTTCTGCCCCATCCTGTAGCTGTCTCCAAATAATCACTCAGAAGCTTATATTAGTTATAAATATTTGTCCACTGGCTCAGGCTTATTACTAACTAGCACTTACATTTAAGTTATCCCATGTCTACTAATCTTTGTATCACCACATGGCCCGTGGCTTTCCAGTGCTCTGGCATCTTGCTCCATTGGCGGCTGCTGGTGGCTGCCTTGGCTCTGCTCTTCTTCATATCCATGTTCACTTTGATAGAACTGCCTAGCCTGATTCTGCCTTACCATTGGCCAGACAGCTTTATTTATCAACCAATGAGAGCAGCCCATATTCACAGCATACAGAAAGACCATCCCACAGCATTTTGAGTAGGCCTTAAGTCCAATTAGACAGTTATTGGTTACCACCAACATGTAAATGCCACTTATTATACCTTTATGTATGCTAGTCACTGTCATGGTTCATAAGTATTGCAGCTGGATAGCAATGTTTAATTGCTTCTCTCCCTTGGAAGTGTTCATAGAATAATGTGGATATCAGGAAGGAGGCTTTCAGGTCAGATCCACCTTGAATCACTCAAGTACTAAGCCCTATGTGTGCAGTGTCTTCAACCCCAAGGACCATTGCTTACCTCCTGAGAAGTAATCAAGAGCTACATGGATAGCCTGTATGGTTTTCAGAGTCACTTGGACTACCCTGACAAATCATTTAAAACAAAATTTCTCATGCCTTGTCATGGAGTTTTTTGCTAGACTGTGGTTCTTATGGGGAGCAAGTAGCATAATTTCCTTCAAGGTGTGTGTGTGTGTGTGTGTGTGTGTGTGTGTGTGTGTGTGTGTTACATAATTTGGGGCAGATACAAAGAATATGATTCCTTGAGGCTTCATCAAACACCCTTGATGTTATTATCAAAGATCAAAAAGTATGTTCTTTCAGAGTCAGTTGTCCATCATATTACACTTAGAAACATACCTTAATAGTTCAGCCCTTCTTCCTAGGTTCCTTATTCTCTTGTTATAGAAGATTGATCCGTATTTGTAGGTAAATCTTGTTGGAAGGCAGTCAACACTTCCCTTATTCCAACAAGTCCTCAGAAATCCACTTTAGTCTTCCATCGTGGATTCTTAACTTTTTTCTTATAGCAGATTGGTTCACATTTCTAAGCAAATTTTGTTAGGTGTTAATCAATTCCTCCTTTATCCCAAGTCCCAAGAAATTTCATTACTAACTTTTAAAAATACTTAAAATCCCACCTATTCTATAATGCAAAGGCCCCAGGTTCTTTCACTTCTAACAAACACAACTGCAATAGACTCTCCAGCTTGGGCAGAAAGACTGAAGACCTGGCCTGGAGAGATCACTCTGAGAAAATTGTGAAGACTCCATACCTTAGAGGCTGAAGTATGCACAGTGGGCATTAAGCAATTAGTTCAATGAAAAAAATCTATTTTATATTATGAGCTTTACTCTAATAGGAGGGAGAATCATTTCAAAAAGTGAGTGGATTAGTAAGATTTTAAACATCTTCAAAGGCAAATTACCATGACCATCTGCTTTGAAATCTGTGAGCACTGGAAGTATGATTTGAGCTAATATATTCCAGATTTCAAATTCTCCTAGTGGAGAGGCTACTTATGTATCTTATTCCCTTGTATATATATAAAATGCAGCCTTGGCTTTTGGTAAGATGCCCTGGGCAGTTTTTCAGAGAGAGAGAAAAAAGCAGAAGCTAGATAAGATGATTTTTGCAAAAGTCTCTTCATTAGTAATCAGCGTCATGGTGATGCTGATTTATGTCTGTCTTCTGAGTGGCTGGAACAGAATTCCAAACTAATGCCATTTCTGCTTTCAAAGGACTCTATCTTCTAGACCTCATTTAGCATGAGGATAGAGAAACACAGATAAATGTCTTATCAGGCGAAAAAGTAATTTCATGTTCTTGCAGTTCTTTCCTCTGTCTATTCAAATGCTAGATGCCCTTTCATCTCCTACAAATGGTTTTCTCTTAATCCGCAAGAAACTAGCCCATTCTTCCTAACAACATCATTATATTTTGAGTGAATTATCACAGAACAATTAAGTGCTGTTCTCATGTGGCACACACTTATCTTTAGCTGTTTGTTTCAAAATTTCATTCAGCTGTGCCCTCCACTATTTCCTCATTTTGTTGAATGCTTCTGTCAGCTTCCAGCAAAGAAAATAACACAGTAGGGGGCAGGGCAGAAGTCACAGTAGTATAAGACACCATTGCCGCTCCAAACAATGTTCTCCATTATAGTTCACTGAGCTAATGACAATGCATCATTTTGTTAAAAAATGTTACTATCGCTGCAGCAGAAACATCCCATAATATTAACCAAGCTGGTGCTCTGACACTTCCACATATAAAGAAAGAGCTGTTTATAAAATCCTGTTTTGTCATGGGTTATAATTTCAAGGCGACCTTTACAAATAGGTTTAATGTGTTTTAAGGAGGCATATTACAAACAAGAGTGATGACTTTGGAGTAAGTCCTGAAACCACATTCTTACTTGATTGATTGCAAACGATGTGACTTTAGACGATACAAATTAATTCTTCTAATTTCCAGTGTCTGTATCAGACTGGAGATTTGTGAAGTTTTTAGTACTAAAATTAATGGGTCTGACTTCGGGATCCACATGAGGAGACACTGTAAAAGAGGGAGGTATAACTAGTAGTAAACACAATTACGGTATTTTACCTTAGAATTCCATCAAGCCCGTGTTGCAGTTCCATGTCTATTGCTGTGATAAAATGCCTTAACTAAAATCAATTTAGGAAGGAAAGTTTATCTGGCTTGCAATTCCAGGTTCTAGCCCACCAATGTAGGGAAGTCACAGAACAGAAGCTAAAGACAGTTGATCACACCACTTCCCACCTGCTTGCTGCTTCTGCTCTTATCTTGATTCTCCTGTTCTGTATAGTCCAGGAAACTCCCCACACACACCTAGGGAGTGGTGCTGCCAGCAATGGGCTGGGTCAGCCCAATTAATAATCAAAGACAATCCCCCACAGACATGTCCACAGGCCAATCAAATCTAGGTAATCTCTCATTTGGGATTTCTTCCCATGTGATTACAAGTTGTGGCATGATGACAGTTAAAATTAATTATCACACATGACAATAAAAATACAAAAAGTGTGTGTGTCTGTGTGTGCATGTGTGTGTATGTGTGTGTGTGTGTGTGTGTGTGTGTGTGTGTGTGTGTGTGTGTGAGAGAGAGAGAGAGGGGGGGGGTAGGGGGTAGGAATAAACCTGCAGCTAATTCTGGAAGTTTGTTGTTTCATAGGCTTACCTATTGTGACAGAAGTACTATTTCTTGTGTGCTCACTTAATGGAAGCCTTGAGTACCATAGCTGTATTTAGACCGTATTTTAAAGTCCTTTGAGAAGACACTCTTGGGCACTAGAGTGCTCTCTTATGTCTATGACACAGCAGCATGAAGCATGCTTTTAGTTACACTCGTACAGGTAGTTTGAAAGGCCAAATGTGATGTCAGTTATCTAAACACAAAGCAGTCATAATTTTACAATTGAGCAGATCCTAATCAAGGATGTTATTACTGCAAAATAGCATAGAACTCTCTTGCACACTGTATGAAAATATACTTACAGCAAATTCTGTATAGTAATTCTTTGGCTTGGTGTATGGTAAGTGCCTTCTAGGTTAAGAGCTGTAATTAGCCACTGGAGACACCAAGCAAAATGTGCTTTGTATGCACAAGCACTCAAAGCTTGACACAGGAGAAATACTTACAAAGAGATCATTAGATATCTGCTGCAAAGGAGAAGATCTAGACCCATTTTTCCAGACCTCTCTAGCTGAGTATAAGATACTAAGTATAAGATAAAGAAAAATGACAAGGGATAACTTGAAAGAGGGAAGCAAACTGCTTAACAACCACAGAAAATGTAATGACAGAGGGCACCTGAATACTCACTCAACAGGAACATGCCCAACATAACAAGTCTCCATTTGAACAAGAGAAGGTAGCCCAAGTAGGCATATTCCCACTCTGAATCAAACAGAAGTCTTTCTTGAAAATATCAATCTGAAACAAAGTGTGTGTGCTTACGAGAGCCACCAAAACCCATGCTGAATAGGAAACAAGCTGCCTGTGCATCATGTGTGATACTTGGCTCACACACCCAAAGGCTGTTGGGCAGCACTGTCTCTGGTGGGCCCCAGCAAGGAACCTGGCTGGAGGACCCTCTTTGTCCCTGCAGATCTGACACTCTCTTCTTACCAAGCAACCAGAGTGAGAGAATCACACCAGAAAAGGGGACCCAGATACAGTGAGACTCTTCTCAGAACCACACTTCCTTGTCCTCTGAAGAGAGGGGAGACATCCTATTCTCATGATGGATATCAAATATCTCAGTTTGAGGAGACTCCTTACTCCTCAGGCAGCACCACCAGAGTCTGCCAGGATATCCAATGGCCTGAGAAGAAACAAGGAGCATTGCAAAGGCTTAAAGAAATAAAATTGAATTGTTTAAAAACAAGCTCGCTCTCTCTCTCTCTCTCTCTCTCTCTCTCTCTCTCTCTCTCCTCTCTCT
>CABHPQ010116144.1:36397-53191 GCA_902168405.1 Peromyscus aztecus
GTGTGTGTGTGTGTGTGTGTGTGTGTGTGTGTGTGTGTGTGTGTGTGTGGTGTGTGTGTGTGTATGTGTGTGTGTGTGTGTGTGTGTGTGTGTATGTATCTGACCCTGAGGTCCAGTATACATTGCAAAGAAACAAAGTAAAAATTATAAGAGCCAAAGGATGAGGAGTACTATAAAATTTTGTTTTCTAAATATGGTGTGGCCATTGCAATCATAAACGCACAGTAGCTCTAAGCACCCACACAAGTCTTGGTCAAGACATGAACATGTACGAGACTAGGTATCGGTAAAAATGGAAGTGTAATGGGCAAACTATCACAGTTTATTGTATAGAAGTTAAAAGCTGCCAAAATTTAAACAAATAATGAACTCCCCAGTATCTGGTGACCACTATTCCACTTTTAACTTTCAGGAGAGCCACTTTTCTACATTCCACATATGAGTGAGATCGTGCATCGCTTGTCTTCCCATACCTGATTTATTTTACATACCATGAAGATCTCCAGTTCCATCCACATTGTTACACATGACAGGAGTCTATTTTTTGTATGACTAAATTATGTTCCATTGTGTATGTACACCATAATTTCTTAACACAGTCATAAGCTGATGGACACTTAGCTTGCTCTCATCTACTTTGAATGACATTGCAATGAACCTAAGAGTAAACGATCTTTAATCTTCTTATGTCATGTCTTTTGCATATATGTCCAGCAGTGGGATTTCTGGACCACATGTAGTTTTATTTTTACATTTATGAAGACATTCCAAACTGTCTTATATAATGGTTGCGCTTATTTACTTTTCTAGCAAAATTTTCCTCTAGCACATTGTAAACATTATAGTTATGTTTACTGAGACGAGCTGATACGATGGTTTTGACTGGCATTCCTCTGATAATTAGTGATATTGCATATGTTTTATATACCAATAGGCCATTTATGTCTCATTTTGAAAGATGTAAACTTATGACAAACATGTACTTCTCCACAAAGTTACTACCACTTCTATTATTTTGCTTCTTGGGTTTCAGAGTGTTTTATACTGTTTGGATATCAACCCCTTGCCAGATCTACAGCTCTCAAATTTTTTTCTCTATTTTGTAGGCTGCATTTTCACTCTGTTGATTGCTTCTTTTTCTGTGCAGAAGTTTTCTAATCTAATCTGACGCAATTCTAATAACAGATCAACTTTTGGATTTTTTTTTTTTTTTTTTTGGTGATCTGGTGTCTTATAAAAAGTCCTTGCCTATTCCACTATTCCATTATTTCTTCTAAAAGTTTCCTGTCATCCATTTATGTATTTAATCCATTTTGTGTTTATGTTTGTAAATGATAAAAGAAATGGATCTTCCTTTATGCTTCTGCATATCAATATCCAATACTTCCATCACCAGTCATTGAACACTCTCTTTTCTTGTTGTATGGAATCTTTGTAAAAAAATTCTTTTGCTATAGATTCATGAGTTTACCTCTAGCTTTACAGTAGCATTGGTCTGTGTGCCTATTTCTTTGTTGATTTTTTTCTGCCTCTTGGTCTACTGTTGAAATTTACAATCTTCAATCCCATTGTCCTATACTTCACCCCTACATTTTGGTCTGTAATATTTGCTTGTCCACAGCAGTTTTTAGAAACAATACTGCTTGGCTCCAGATGTGGGGAACCATAAGAATGTAGTACTGATGAGTTTACTGTTGACATATATTTCTCAGAGTGCATTCACCAATAGCTAAACAAAATCAATAATTTTTTATGGGTTGCTGTCATTGATCTTGTAAACATGTTTGAATTTAATCTTTAGGAGATTAAACTGAAATTGCATCTGCAATGTTTTCTAAAAGACAGTATTTACTCATCTTTTGTCCCTATAAAATCATTCTGTGAGAATTACCTTAGACTTAAACTTCTAGATTTAAATGGATTATTAATAATAAACACTTTCCATCAGAGAAAAGCAAAAAAAATGGAATTCCCCAATTCTGTAGCCACTAGTTATTAAAATTCAAACCCAGTATCATGGCAAAGATGTCATTTTTTTTTTGGAATAAGCTCTTCTTGAGTATCATCTCTAGCTGTTGATAGTAATTTTCTCATGACTCCTACATACCACTGGCAAATCACTGGCGCAGAGGCTCCCGGAAATGCATACATGTCTTGAGACACAACTAAACTGAGAGGAAGAGCTGTGGCCTATGATCTACAACTCTGATCACAATGTCAGTAAAATATGATGCTGACTGAAAACTAAAGTTGGAGAAAATAAATTACTTTTATAGTTTTCCTAAAAACGTCAGTAATATTATTCAGTTCTTGAATTCAAATGCTTTGCTCCCAGACAACTATGCATATCAAGACACTCAAACACTTTAATCAGCAATAGCTAATATTGTGTACCAGGTAGGGTTTTAATGCATGGTACACACTAACTCTAAATATCTGGGTCACTATACAAAGTAGTTCCATGATTGTTTCACAGGTAGAGAAACTGAAGTTCAAGGAGTTTATATGTTAGGTTAACAAAGCTAAGAGACATGGCAGAGGCAGGATCCAAATCCTGTTAACCTTTTCTCATATCCAAGACCCTGAAGCCCTAAGAGTAAAAGTATTCTAAAAATATAATTAAACAAGTGGATCTCTTAATTCCCACTTTAGTTATGTGAACTTTCATTAGTGACTTTTCACATGTTTACCTTACCAAAATTAACAATCAAAAGTAAGAGATGCTCCAAACTGTTCTAAAGTGGTTCATCTCTAAAAAACATAGACCTAAGCCTCCAAATGAGTATTGACTGATGCTTAATTACAGCTGATATCAAATCTACATGGCACCACGAATCTACAGACTAGAAAAGAACCAAGCTTTGTATCCTAAAATGCACCCTTTTCTCATGCCGTTCTTCACTGGAATAAAAAACCTCCAGTGAAAGGAGGACTCTAGGCAGGCAAAGACTCAAACAAAGAGGAGAAATTACAAGTCAGAAGGAGTCGTGTTTGGTTTTGCCCTGTCAGCAAGGCTGGGAAACCATCCTGTCATGAGCTGCCTGCAATGAGCCACCCACACTCCTCAGCATCAGCAGCCCAAGGCTGACAGGAAAACTTCTCTATTGTACTTGACTTTTATTTCTTGAATTTGAAAAAGCTAACTACTAAAATTTGATCATGTTGATGTGATCAAGGGAAGAAAGAAACAGACTCAAGGTAAACATACAATGCAAAGAAGATTTAACCAAGCAAGCTGATCTGATTTCAGGGGAAATATTCATATTGAATATCTCTACCTGTTCTCTTGTACTTGACAAGGCTAATGATTTCTGAAATAAAATATCACATTCTTCTGTGCTTCCAATTTGGATTTTCTGTACATGATTTCTTTCAAGGATGCTGTGATTTTCAATCGATTTGCTATGGTCTGAATGTTTGTGCCTCTCCCCCAACTCAGAAAAATTCAGATGTGGATTTTTATCCTTCCCAATGAGTGATGTCAGGAGGTGGGAAATTTGGGGTAAGGAATAGGTCACAAGAGTAGAGCCCAAGAAAATGGGACTAATGTCTACTATGGCATCAATCTGAAATGTCACTGTCTTAGTTACTTTACTACTGCTGTGACAAAATACCATAATCAAGGCAACCAACTTATAAAAGAATGAGTTCATTGGGGGCTGCTTACACTTTCAGACTTTGAATCCATGATCATCATGGTGAGGAGCATGGCAGCAGGCAGGCAGGCATGTAGCTGGAGAAACTTACATCTGATCCACAAGCAGGAGGAAGAGAGAGACAGAGAGACAGAGACAGAGAGAGGCAGAGAGAGACAGAGACAAAGAGACAGAGACACAGAGACAGAGAAACAGAGAGAGAGAGAGACAGAGAGAGAGAAAGAGAGAGAGAGAGAGGTGAGCTTTAACTGGGAAATGGCATGGTCTTTTGAAACCTCAAAGCCCACCCTGGTGGCATAATTCCTAATCCTTCTGTCTTAGTCAATGTTCTATTGCTGTGAAGAGACATCATGACCACAGCAACTCTAGGGGCTGGCTTACAGTTAAGAGATTTAGTTCATTATTATCATGGAGGGAAGCATAGTAGCATACAGGCAGACATGGTACTGGAGAGATATCAGGATCTGCAGGCAGCAGAAAGAGAGTGACATTGGGCGTGGCTTAATCATTGAAACTTCAAATCCCATCCCCAGTGATACAAGTCCTCTAACAAGACCACACCTACTCCAACAATGCTCCCTGATGACTAAGCATTCAAACATAAGAGTCAATGGGGGCCATTCTTATTCAAAGCGCCACCCCTTCTCAAACAGTTTCACCATCTGGGGGCAAAGCATTCAAATATATTAGCCTATGGGACCATTCTCACTAAAGCCAGTCATCGATGGGTTAACATTTTTATACATGGTCCCCAACTAGTGGGTTTAATGTTCTTTGTTACTTTTAGAGGTCCTTGAAACTTCACCAGGAATGGCTATCTGGAAGAAGTAGGTAACTAAGGATGGGCTTTTGAAGGTTATACTATGTCCTGGGTTGCTGCCTCATTCTCTTGTGTCCTGGTCCCTCATGATGCTAACAACTTCACCTTCACTATGAATTGAGGTGTTCCACCAGGATGGACATAAACTCTCTCACACAATGAATCAATATAGACCTTTCCTGCCGTAAATTGCTTTCATCAGGCATTCTGTAATAGTGATAGGATAGCAATCAATATAGAAAATTGATACTAAGAATGGGGTTGTTGCTCTGGTTAACTCTCACTATATGGTGATTAAGGTCTCTGTGGTTTTGAGCATGGATTTAAAAGCATTTGGATGCACAAGCTAGAGAAGCCTTAGAAATCCATAAATATACCTTTGTTAATGATTCTGATAGGAGTTCAGAAGAATGAGGACAAGGAAGAGGACAGTAAAGACTGCACTCATGTTTCTGATGGGAATAAGGATTCTCTTGGTAATTTGATTAGAGCTACTTGTCTTATAATATAGCTAACAATTTCTTGATATTTTACCTATATGCTGAAAATTTAAGTGAGGTGGAATTCAAAAGTAATGAGCTAATTAATTTAGTGGAGTAAATTTTTAAGATAACATCCCATTCAATCTGTAATATGGTTATTGCTAGCTACTGTTACTGAGGTTACAGTAAGAATAAGGAGCAAATGGAAGAGCAGAAAGATGTGAAAATGTGTAGTTAGTCTAGAATAAGAGATCATTTATAGTTGATCATTTATAGAAACTGAAAGGCCTTAGTTGCTAAAAGATTACCATTACAGAGACTCTGCCAAACATTTTGCACTGGGAAATAGGAAAGACACTTTGAGAATGTTATTAGTCACTTGTCTCATCGCTGTGTTAAAGTATCTGACTAGAAACAGCTTAGGACTTAAGGGGAAAGGCTTTATTTAAACTCACAGTTCAAGGGCACAGTATACCATGATGAGAAATTCAAGGCAGCAAGAGCTTCAAGCATCTGGCCACATTGCATTCACAGTAAGGAAAAAGAAAATGATAACGGTTCTCAGCTAGCTATTTTCTCTGTATTTGGTCTAGGACTCACGTTCAGTGAATGGTGCTGTGCATACCTGGTGTGGGTCTTCCCACCTCAATTAACCTAATCAAACTAATCTCTCACAGGCATGCTCAGAGACTAACTTAATCCAAATAATTCCTCATAGGCAGGCTTGGTGTTTTATCTCATAGATGATCCTAGAACCTTTCAAATTGACAAAAAAATATTATCTATCACAAGGGCATTTTGGGAATTAGCAAGAACTCTCCTGTTATAGGCCCCATGATGAAAGACTGTAAGGCCATGTAAAAGACTTCTCTAAAAAGGCAGTGATTACAGAGCACCATGCTCATCAAGCACTTTGAGAAGGATTTCCTACAAGTTCAGCTGCTTAGGTACTTAGCTTATTACTTTTGAATTCATGTCATTAAAATTTCCATCATCTAGGCAAAATATCAAAAGCTTGTTGGACACAATAAATGGCTCTAGTCCAGTTCCCCAAAATTCTTGTTCCCATTAGTAATCTCATGAGTGTAGTCTTTAATGTCCACCTTCCTGTTAAGATTCTGCTCTTCTGAATTCCCACCAGAATCATCTATGAGTCTAAGGGGCCTAGCCACCAATAAAGCCAACAGCAGATCTTGGCATTGTCCTGCACTACCATTATCTGGTTTTGAAGGTGTATAACACAAATTATGGGAATATGGGAGTTTTGACTGAGATTTTCTTGGAAAGTTTAGTATTCATGCAATGGGTTTGGGGAATCTTTAAGAGGGCTGTTTATGAAGCCCTGGAGGTGAAGTCTAAGCCAGAATGAAGATGTCAGGATGTTGGGCTGCCAGGAATATAAGATATTGGCCACTGAGAGCTGAAGACACCAGCTTAAATGCAGAACATGCAGCTTCAGAATTTGACCTTTGGTCTTACCCATGCTTTCTATGGCCCCATTGCTTTTTCTTGGAATGAGGCGTTTATTATTTGACTTATGAAATGGAAAAAAAATAACTTTCTTTTTTATTTTACAGGAGTCCACAGATAAAACTTAACTTGAGTCTTCCAGGAAACTAAATTTAAACTTTTGAACAGCATTTGAACTATTAACACTATGAAAGTTCTAGAAGTTGGACTAAATGGACTAAATGATAACCATGGACCTTGGGGTCCAGCAACAAATGTTTTATCTCTTTCTTTTTTTAATCTTGAATTTTTTGTATGTATTTTTTTAGTTAAATTACTTATTTTTAGCAATTGTAAATCTATTTTTCACATACCACTTCCCTGCCCACTCAACTCCACACCCTTTCTTCCTGTCTCTCATTAGAATACAAAAAAGCATCTAAAAATAATAAAGTAAGATAAGATAAAAGCAAACAAACTGGAATGTACTAAACAAACAAAAGAGAAAAATCCAAAGAAAAAGCACAAGAAATATACATAGGTACATAGATACTGAGACATACACAGAAAATCAATAAAAACAAAATCAGAAACCATAGAATATAAGCAAAGAACTATAAGGTTTTAAAAATATGCCCAGACAAAGCATTGGGAGATTAAAAAAAAATCTTCAAAAATACCATGGAATTCATTTTATGTTTGCCATATACTGCTGAGCACAGAGCCTGTTCATTATGTACCCAGTGAGACTCCACTGGAGAAAACTAAATTTTCCTTTGAGAGCAGTTATCAACTAGAGACAGCTTGTTGGTTAGATATTGGGCTTGTGTCCACTCTCCATCTAAGCACTGGGACTCCATCTGGCTTAAATCTGTGAGGCCATGAACTTGCTGCTAGCATCTCTGTGAGTTCATATGTGCACCAGTCTTGCTGTGTCTAGAAGGCTACAATCTTCCTGCCTTCTCTTCTGCAGAGTTCCCTGAGCCCTGAGGGGAGAGAGTTGATGGAGATATCCCATTCACAAATGAGTGTCCTGAAGTTTCTCACTCTTTTCACATTGACCATTTACGAGCCTCTATATCTCATCTACTTCAGGAAGAAACTTCTCTGATGATGGCTAAGCAAGACTCTGCTCTGTGAGTATAGCACATTGTCATTAGGAGTCACTTCTTTGCTACTTTCTTTTAGCAGAACGATGGTGTTTGGTTTCCCCCTAGATCTCTGACCTATCTAGTCTCAGGTTCTTGGCCAGCTAGGCAGTTCTATCGTTGAGTGGGGCTTAATTCCCATCAGATTGGTTACTCCCACAACTTTAGTGCCACTATTGCAACAGTGTATCTTGCAGGCTGGTCACCATGGTAGATCTCAGGGTTTTGAGGTGGTGTTTATCTTTCTCCTCTGGTAGTGTGCAGTCTACCTTCCAGTATAATCAGTAACAGTGAAGGTTTTAGGTAAACCCTGACTCATGAGAAAGTGAGTTGTGTAGGTGCTGTCTTTAACAATAGGACCTTACCATTAGTTTATGGAGAGCAATCAATAGCCTGAGTTGGTTGGGTGTTTCCACAGTGCCACTTTGGCCAACAACTTGATTAGATATAACACATTCCTGGCACTGGAGGTTTAATTTGGAGCAGAGAGATGTCTAGTTAGTGCTTTGTCTCCCCCATTATTTGGCAATTCCAATTTATATCACCTTCATATTATGTATACATTTTAGGAAGACTCTGCCATACTAGGTTTCTTTATAACCCCTCAGATGATCCTTTGTTTTAGCTGTCCTTCTCTGTGTTCACTCCCTTAATCACCTCATCCATCCCCCTTCTCATCTCATCCTCCCAGTCCAGTTCTGACACATACCACATCCATCTATATCATTTCCCCTTCCTAGGAGAATCCCTAGGAAACCCCCTCCTCTCACCCCAGTACTTATTCTACACCTAACCTCTGTTGTTGTAGGGATTGTAGACTGATATCAAAGACTTTACAGCTAACACCTGTATATAAGCAAATACAAGCTGGGCGGTAGTGGCACACGCCTTTAATCCCAGCACTCAGGAGGCAGAGCCAGGCAGATCTCTATGAGTTCGAGGCTTCCTTGTCTGCCGTGATGTAAACAGCCTCTACCACATGCTTCCTGGGGTGATCTAACTCTCCTTCTCCATCATGATGGAAATAAAGCCCTCTGAAATCATGAGCCAATAGAAATCTGCCCTGCCCTAAGTTACTCCAGCAAGGCCATCTGTCACAGGGATGCAAATATAATTAACAGGAGGCTTTTATTACAGGGATCCCAGATGGCTGCCTTGTCCCATCCAGCATGTGAGAACACAACCAGGAAATTAAGGAAGTCATACTTCACCAGATTCAGAATCTTCAGATGCCTCAAGTTTGGATTTCTCAGCTTCCAGAACTTTGTTTATAAGTTCCTCAGTGTGTGCTACTGTGCTGTATTAAAGTTCCCAAATAGAAGAGGTGGTTTATACAAAGAATACTTATCTCAAAATAGAGACATGAATTAAAATCTCAACAAAACAAACACATGAACATCACTTTTTAGGTCATTCTGAACTGTAATATCCTTAAAGCAAAAATAAAAACAGCATCACTCACCTTGTGAAGTAGTAAAGACCACGTACATGTTTGCACAATACCTACCATGAAATTAAGACTTAAAAATACTGACTACATCCCTAGATCAGTCCTTTACACAACAATTTACTTGTTTAGATTCATTATTTTATCACCCAATAATTGGTCATTCATTTCACCTCCCTCCATGGGGTATTAAGGTACCATATAGAGTTATTTGGTATAATTGAAATTGGTGGTAGATATAAGCACATCCATTAGGCAGATATAAAGAGAATTACCTGTTTGAAATGTTCTTGCTGTGAAATGACAGTTTAATGGTCACAACAGGAAATCAGAAAGCCTTTGGTAGATAAACAATATTGTCCTTTCTCTTTTGAAAGTTCCACATGTTACTGGCAGTGGTTCTTGCTACTAAATTTGCTATGTGAGTAACGGAACTGGAATAAATGCATGTGATCACCTCAGCTTTCTTAGGGTTATTGATGCATTGTTCAAAATTGGTCTGAAAACTAGAGGTTTCTGAATACGTATTCCTTTTAGAATGTGTAGCACATAAAATTGTTAAGATGATCCTCTGTTTCTTGGAATATATGGACAGCAGTTCTTAGATTTGGGGCCATTCTCAGTCAGTCATATTACTTTCATTGTATTGGTACTGGGAAGATAAAGATAGATTTCCTTTGCAAAAGCAAAATTATATACAAAATGAAGTTCTCCATTTCAACTCATTGCTGGAGTAATGCAGCTTGGAAATTGCATCTTCTATTTCAGTCTCCTAAACTCAAGGCAAACAAGCTTTTCTATGACTATTTTTTTTTATCAAAAATGTTTCTATGTGGCTAAGTCATTTCAACTGGCATCAAAGTGAAGGTTAAATCTGGTAAGGTATTATATCAGAAAGAACATGATTCTGTCAAATACAGATGGGTCCCAAGTATTGCTTGGGGAATGCTTACTTAAGAATCAGGGTACACATATGTGTACATCAAAACATAACTATCGACAGCTTGCATGTGTCACTTTGATAGCCTTGTTAAGAACAGCATAAGATTAAAACAAAGAAGACATATCCTATACTCTCTGAACCCAGCTACATGAAATCATTGGTGTTATTCTTTAGCAATCTCCAAGGAGATCTAGACCTATATCTAGATCTATATCTAGATCTCCTCTGATTGGAGGATGTAGCTATAGAGATATTTTGTTGAATTGGTCTAATCAGTTAACTATCCCACCTCAATAACCATAGTTATTTTTTAACTAGGCAGTACACCAAGGACATCACACATTCCTGATTTGATCTTTGCACATTTTTTATATTAGAAGCCATCCCATATCCATTTTATAGAAAGCCAACTAAGGCACGGAGAAAAGGCTGTCTGAGTGTCTGTCTCCATGGGGGTAGACACCAAGTGCTATGAATGTTAGAGCATCATTGAACCTCATAAAAATGAGCACACTGCACCTTATAAATAGAATAAAACTAGATGCAAACACAAGCTATCTGGCCCAAAAGAACTAGCTCTCAGGTCATACCATTCATTGGTGCCTGTTATCTCCATGTCAAATCCAAACAGCATTACCCTAAGTACATAAAACAGAAACACACACACACACACACACACACACACACACACACACACACACACACCTTTAAAAATCTACTTGATGATTGTCTAACCATTATTTTCTTTTTTTTTTTTTTTACCACCAAGTATTCTCTTTTGAGTGAAAATAAAAACTATCAGTTCAAAGATCCCTAGGCCTTGGATAGGGCCTTCACTTCCCTAAGACAGTTAGGTTCAATGAGTGTAATCTTTGTCTCCTCTACAAAAATCCCAACTATACAACAATTAATAAATGAGACCTCCTGAAACTGAGAAGCTTCTGTAAGGCAAAGGACACAGTCAACAAGACAAAACAGCAGCCTACAGAATGGGAAAAGATCTTCACCAATCCCACATCTGACAGAGGACTGACCTCCAAAATATATAAAGAACTCAAGAAACTAAACATCAAAATACCAAACAATCCAATTAAAAAACGGGATACACAACACCTGTGGAGCCTCCACGGGACTAGATTAGGCCCTCTGCATATATGAGACAGTTGTGTAGCTTGATCTGCTTAAGGGAGCCCCTGGCAGCAGGATCAGGATCCATCCCTAGTAAATGAGCTGGCTTTTTGGAGCCCACTATCTATAATGGGACACCTCGAACAGCCTTGAGGCAGAGGGAGGGGCTTGGACCTGCCTCTCTTGAAAATACCAGGCTCTGCTGACTCCCCATGGGAGGCTTTACCTTCTTGTAGGAGGGAATGAGGGGTTAGTGGGTGGGGGAAGTCTAGAGAGGTGGGAGGAGGGAAGAGGGGGATCTGTGATTGGTATATAAAATGAATTAAAAAATTCTTAATAAAAAAATAAGATACAGAGCTCCAAAGAAGAATCTCAAGTGGCCGAAAGACATTTAAGGAATTGCTCAACATCCTTAGCCACCAGGGAAATGCAAATAAAAATGACTCTGAGATACCATCTTATATCTGTCAGAATGGTTAAGATCAAAAATGCTAACAACAGCCTGTGTTGGAGAGGATGTGGAGTAAGGGAAACATTCCTCCACAGCTTGTGGGAGTGAAAACTTGTACAGCCACTCTGGAAATCAGTATGGCAGTTTATCAGAAAATTGGGAATCAACCCACCTCAAGACCCAGCAATACCACTATTGGGCATATACCAAAAGATGCTCAATCATACCACAAGGTCACTTGCTCAACCATGTTCATAGCAGCATTAATCTTAATAGCCAGAACCTGGAAACAAACTAGATGTCCCTCAACCAACGAATGGATAAGGAAAATGTGGTACATTTACGCAATGGAGTATTACTCAGTGGTAAAAACAATGACAACATGAAACTTGCAGGCAAATGGATGGAACTAGAAAGAATCATCCTGAGTGAGGTAACCCAGAAAAACAAACACGGTATATACTCACTCTTAAATGGATATTAGACTCAAAGCAAAGGATAACCAGGCTACAATCCACAACCCCAGAGAAGCAAGGTAAAAAGGAGGACCCTAAGAGGGACACACATGGAGGGCCCCAGGGAGGGGAAATAGTTAAGATCTCCTGGGTAAACTGGAAGGGGGGTAGAAGGGAAGGAATGGGAGATGGGAACAGGAGGGACTGAGATGGCTGAATGGAGGGAGGGACAGAGAGGGAGAGCAATGAAAGAGATATCTTGGTAGACAGAACATTTAGGGGGTTAGGGAGAAACTTGGTATTAGGGAAATCCCCAGGAATCCACAAGGATGACACCAATCAAGACTCCTAGCAATAAGGGAGAGGGTGCCTGAACTGACCTTCCCCTATAATCAGATTAGTGAGTACCCTAATTGTCATCATAGAATCTACATCCAGTAATTGATGGAAGCAGATGCAGTGATCCATAACCAAGCACTGGGCTGAGCTCCTAGACTTCAGTTGAAGAGAGGGAGGAGGGATCACAGGGGCAGGTGAGGTCAAGATCATGATGGAGAAAACCACAGAGACAGCTGACTCAAGCTGGTGGGAGCTCATGGACTCTGACCTGTCAGCTGGGGAACATGCATGGGACCAAACCATGCCCTATGAATGTGGATGAGAGTTATGTGGCTAGATCTATCTGGGGAGTCCCTGGCAGTGGGACCAGGACTTAATGACTTTTTGGAACACATTCCCTAGGGTGGGATACCTTACTCAACTTTGACACAGTGGGGAGGGGCTTTGTCCTGCCTCAACTTAGTATGCCAGACTTTGTTGACCCCCCAAGAGAGGCCTTACCCTCTCTGAGGAGTGGATGAAGGGTGGAATTGGGGGAGATGGGGTGCGAGAGAAGCAGAGGGAAAGGGAACTGAGATTGGTGTATAAAAAGAAAAAAACTTTTTTAAAAAATAAATAAATCAAAAACATTTCCAGCTCTAAGAATCCATTTTCCATGGTTGGTGAACAACATCATTTGTTGGTCTTGGTGTCCTGCTTTCTTTGGACAACATCAGTCAGTGAATATCTCGTTAGTTTTTATCACCTACTTTACATAGCCAAGAGTCAACCTGGAAGAAGTCTCAATGGAGGGATTTTTCACAGATCAGACTGGCCTTTGGGCGCTGTCTGTGGGAAAGGGTCTTGATTGATGATTGACATGAGAGGCCCCAGCCCACTATAGGTAGTGCCAATCACAAATAGGCAGGTGGGACTGGGATATATAAGAGAGCTGGAGTGAGAGTGAGACAGACTGACAGGCAGACAAGGAGAGCAAGAGAGTAATAAGAAGCAGTGTGTTTTCAGTCTCAGCTTCAGTTTCTGCCTCTAGGTTCCCACCTTGACTTCCCCCAGTGACAGACTGTTACCTAGAAGTGTAAAAAATAACACATTTCTTCCCCAGGATATTTTTGGTCAGAGTATTTCATCACAGCCACAGAAAGGTAACAAGAGCACCCAGGAGCATCTTCATCTTGGGGCTCTGAGAAGTTTGATAGCTCTCTCATTAGACTACCCTCTTAGGTGCCCCACATGGATCATGAAGCTTCAATTTCCCCAAGTCAATGTGCATGCTGAGTGGCCAGCTTCCTTAGGTTCTCACATTACCATTTGTGGTGACGTATTGTGTACCCTAAAAAAATTTGCCTGAAGATCAGAGGACAGAACAATCCACTAGATTAAACATAGAGGCCAGGCAGTGGTGGCACGTACCTTTAATCCTAGCACTCAGGAGGCAGAGATCCATCTGGATCTCTGTGAGTTCAAAGCCACCCTGGACTAAATGAGATTGACTCAGTTTAGGAGAGAAACAGAGCCGGACAGTGGTGGCACACACCTTTAATCCCAGTACTTGGGAGTCACACGCCTTTAATCCTTGTACTGGGAAGGTTGAGACAGGAAATGACATGGCTGGGCAGAGAAAGGTATATAGGGCATGAGGAGACAGGAACTAAAGTCTTTTGACTGAAGCCTTTTAGGCTGAGGAAGCTCTTTTGGCTGGAACTTTTTCAGGCTGAGGAGTTGGTGATGTAGGAGGTAGTGGCTGTGGCTTGCTCTGCTTCTTTGATCTTCAGGAAAAGTTTATTGGGGTACACAATATATCACCACAACCACTGGCCTGCAAATTCGTAATATCTTAAATATATTCTTTAACTCAACAAATATTTATGGAATACTTAATGTATCCATGTACTGCTCAAACTGTTAGGAATAAAAATGTAAATTATATGTAAAAGCTCTGTTCTTTTCTAATAAGAAGACAATAGAAATATAAGGCCATGATATAATACATGAAGTACTAAAAAGTAAACTAAAGCAGGATATGGGAATAGAGAGAGCGCTAAGAGAAAGCTGCTTCAAGTGCAGAATATTTATGCAAAGATATGAGCAAGGTGAGGAAATGAGGCTTAAAGTCATCTAGAACAAAAGACCTGTGGGAAGAGAGGACACTGAGTTTGATGAACACGAACAAGGTCACATAACTAACTACATGAGCAACAAAATGAAAGAGAGGAGCAGAGACACAGGAGCTTATAGGGTGCTGTAGATCAGGTCATAAAATTGCTCTTTTATTCAAAAAGTGATAGTGTATTAATTTTGCATTTATGCATAACAAAATGTGACTAAAAAAATATCAAAATTTAAGCCAGGATGGTGGTGTATGCCTGTGACCCCAGCACCTGGGAAGCCGAGACATTAGGAGTTTGAGGCCAGTCTAGGCTTCACAATAACATCCTACTGCAAAATAATACCAACAAGTAATTTCTTGAACAATTTCCATCAGTCAGGAGTTGAATATTTAACTATACTTTCTATACAGAACTTCAAAAGCCTCCTATCAGGCATCATCTGGCTATATCCTAATTGGAGGAGTGCCAGGGAAAAATACATACTAAGCTCCTTCAAGATGTTTGAAATGCACCTTTCCTTTAAGATACTTGACTCCTAACCCCTCCTCTTCCATGTCTGGAAGACAGAGAACCTCTCAGATCCTTGGTGCAGACTACTCTCAACAGCATGGCAGTTTGCTTCCTGCAAGCCTCAAAGCATCTTGATTCAGTCTTCTGATTAGGTCAGGCTAAGACGTTGTTTCTTATGATTAATTCAGAGTTAATTAATTTGGGAGTTTAATTACATCTGAAATTCCCATCATTATCACAAGGCCTTCTTAGATTCAAGGGCAGGGTTTATACTCCACTCCAAAGGTGGAGTGTGGAAGGAGAACTTAGAATCCTGTCTACAATACATGGCAAGTTAGTAACTCAGAGGATGGCAAATTAACTCCATGGAATTTTAACTTTGTGAGGTTACCTAGATTTCTGTGTGGTACATCTTAGAAGAACAACAGTACCAGTGAGATGAATCAAGAGGCCATTGCCACACTATAGGCAATATTTGGTGATAGGTTCAATGACTTAGATTCTAAGACAGAGTCACTCACTAGCTTTGGTCTGTGTATTAGCCATGAATTTTGTGCTTGGTGGGCACAAAGCCTTGACACCATGAAGAGCAGAATATTCTGACTCCTCTCAATTGTATAAAAGCCACTACACACACTGAGGTCCCCTCCTTCTCCCTCTGCTGTCTGGATAAAGGCTGAAAGCAGCCGCAGCCTCCAAGGCTTTATGGGACCTGTGTTTACTAACCGAGGAGGTTGCTCTTCATTAGCTGATGTCATTTGAATGTGACCCCTTTTATCAACTCACCTTTGCCAATGCTGTTTCTGTGAGAAACTGTCTTCTTCTATCATTTTGCAAAGTAACTAACCTTTCTGAATAGGCCCTGACTCCACCATAATTCAGAGAGAAACCCCTCCAACCTCACTGATGTACATAATCACCATGTTGAAGAGCACTTTCAACACCCCTGTTGTCTACTAGGTAAGTTCTTGTTTATTTGTACAATTCCCATACTGACACATGTTTTATCTAATAGACTGTGCCAATAGAGAAGCACTGTGAAGATGGAAACCACCAAAACCATAATGTCTTGCAAAACATCTCTCAGTACCTCTTAAATCAGCAAATGGTAAGTTTCTAAACTTATTCTCTCCATCAATAATACCTAATCCCAAATCAAACATACAACATCTAAGGATGTGAAGCCCAACCATTCTTTTGTTGGTAAACATGAGAGGATAAGCCTCTGATCTACAGGTCAGTGAGAGACATTTTGGAAGAAACAGCCTTGACCTGGGGACACAGCACCAGCACTGTTGCTTGCTCCAAATAAGGGTGAGTGTAGCTAGAGAGTTTTCTCTCCGGGTCCCGCCAAACCCCAGCAGTCTGACAGCCCACTTATAAAATAAACACACAGGCACTTACATTATTTAAACTGTTTGGCCTGATGGCTCAGGCTTCTAGCTATCTACTTCTTACATCTTAAATTAATCCATTTCTGTAAATCTATACCTTGCCATGTGGCTCGTGGCTTACTGGCGTCTTCACATGCTGCTTGTCATGGCAGCGGCTGGCAGTGTCTCCTCCCACCTTCCTGTTTTCTCAATTCTCCTGTTAGTCCCACCTATACTTCCTGCCTGGCCACTGGCCAATCAGTGTTTTATTTATTGACCAATCAGAGCATTTGACATACAGACCATCCCACAGCAGGTGAGTACTAGATCCAGGCGCTCGAGTGGTCCATGGCGGACCCTTCATGTTATTATTCAGTTGATAATTGGGTTAACCACGGCTAATTGCTACTTGGGGCTCTTAAAAGTGAACTCACACTGCCACGGGATAAAAGCATTTTGCTGGGAGATCTCCACACCTTTTTTTT
>CABHPQ010116152.1:0-10115 GCA_902168405.1 Peromyscus aztecus
AATGTATACAATTACTTTGACAGAGTAAGATTAGAAATAGTTGATACACTTTTGTTAGATTGTTGTTTTAAAATTGACACTGGCATGCCAATTAAATACAAATTGCTTTGACCAAGTACACTGGACTTTAAGGGGGAAGCAAAGATACGTAACAGCCGGTCTTCCTAACGCTGTAGGCGTTATTACTGCACCACATTTCCGGTTCTTTACAGCTCCTCTCTGTGACGTCATCCTCTTCTTACAAAACTGTGATCAGTCTTACTGCACACGGCTGCAGAGGACTCAGGATGACCCTTCCGTGTGTGGTGGCCGGTGGCCAACAAGGAGTGGGGTTACTTATTTACTTATCTATTTATTTTTATTTTTATTTTTTGGTTTTTCGAGACAGGGTTTCTCTGTGTAGCTTTGGTGCCTGTCCTGGATCTCGCTCTGTAGCCCAGGCTGGCCTCGAACTCACAGAGATCCGCCTGGCTCTGCCTCCCGAGTGCTGGGATTAAAGGCGTGTGCCACCACCGCCCAGCCTAAGGAGTGGTTTATTACTTGGGGTTTGAAACACTTACTGCACAGCACTAGAGAGGCCTCCAGAAGAGAGCTTTACCTGTGTTAGATAAGAACACTGTACAGAGCGTCTTGCCTAGAAGTCTTGTTTTGAAAAGATGAAATAAGGAAGTCTCCTTTTCAATTAAGCTAAAGTATTTTGGAATAGCTTTTGAAGGGATAAGACAGCTGTTGCAACAGGGCAGATTTTTAAACATGTGGATAACTTAGTACAAAGCAATATGTCAGTCAACCCAGAAAATGTACCCAGAATAAAAGATGGCAGCTGCTGAGAAAAACTGATGGCCAGAGACGATCAGGACAAGGTCACCTTTTGCAAAAAGGCAGCCTTGATAAGAATACTGACTCTCCAATATATGGGGGGGAAAAGCCAGAGATGAGAACTTTAAGGCACATTTTGCAAGGACATCTGTGAATCAGATGTTCTTCATAGAATAGTGATAACACACACAATATCCACCACGTACCAGACCACATCCCAGGTATTGAAAATACATTTTCACAGAGATGAGACTTGTTAGCAACATCAGAACACATAGGACCCCCTTAGTAAAAAAGGCCCATGTTGCTGGGTGATGGTGGCACATGCCTTTAATCCCAGTACTTGGGGAGGTAGAGGTAGACAGATCTCTGAGTTTGAGGCCAGCCTGGTCTCCAGCCAGGGCTACACGGAGAAACACTTGTTTCAAACAAAAAGGCCCATGGCATTTTTTTTTTTCCTAAGAAAAATTGAAACCCTCAAATTGTATTTAAAAGAACAAACTGGTAAATCAACAGATTAACAGGATCTATGCAGATAAATTTCTGAGGTCAGCGTCCATCTTTGAGTTCTGGCAATATCCACGGTAACTGGAAGGTGTCTGTGGAACAGTACACACTTTACCTCTAGGGTGCCTGTGTCTGAGGCTTCAGACACCACCTGTGGTAGAAACACCAGGAACTCACCTGTCAGTTGGAGCTGTCTGCTTCCTTTATTTAGTGCTGGAGATTTAATCTAGGACCTGATGTGCTAAATACACTTGGCCACTGAAGTTTTTTTTTTTTTAATCTTTTTTTAAAAATCTTATATAAACAGTGTTCTGCCTGCAATCCAGAAGAGGGCGCCAGATCTCATTACAGATGGTTGTGAGCCACCATGTGGTTGCTGGGAAAGGACCTCTGGAAAAGCAGCCTCTTAACTTCTTAACCTCTAAGCTAAATCTCCAGCCCCACTGAAATCTTCTAACCTCTCTCCCTTTTAAAACTTTTTGAGTGTCTTACTGAGTTGCCCTCTGGCCTCAAATTTGCTACATAGCAATCCTCCTGCCTCAGCTCTAACATAGCTAGGATTACAGGCCTGTGCTTTAAGGCCTGCTGTAGAGCTTACTCTTGAGGAATCAGCTCAGTTTCTCTCAACTGTAACAGCATTTAGTGGACTATGACTAGCTTAATACTTTTTTAAATAGACACGGTAAACAGTCTGGAAAGTATGCTGCATATTATTTTTTGAAGGCATAAAACTGGTTATCTTCAGAGAGCCTGGAAGGCTTTGGAGTGGGAGACAGCAGATGACTGAAGGAAAGGAGGTAGTGCTCAGCTAACGAAGCTGTAAACATCAGTGACATCCTAAGTGGAGAGGAGCTGCCCGAAAACACTTAACAGAGCTGGATGGAGACGCCTGCTAGGGAGACACTGAGTATGATTCCATAGGAAATTGGATTTAACTTTCTGATGTAGAAAATCTATTTCGCCGGGCGCACGCCTTTAATCCCAGCACTCGGGAGGCAAAGGCAGGTGGATCTCTATGAGTTCAAGGCCAGCCTGGGCTACAGAATGAGTTCCAGGACAGGCTCCAAAGCTACACAGAGAAACCCTGTCTCGAGGAAAAAAAAAGAAAAGAAAAGAAAGAAAATCTATTTCATTATGTGTGCGCACTGTGGGATTGTGGGGTTTTGGGTTTTTTGAGTTTTTTTTTTTGTTTTGTTTGGTTTTGGTTTTGGTTTTTTGAGACAGAGTTTCTCTGTGTAGCCCTAGATGTATGTCCTGGAACTCACTCTGTAGATCAGGCTGACCTCAAACTCAGAGAGATCCTCCTGCCTCTGCCTCCCAAACGCTGGGATTAAAGGTGTGTGCCACCACCACCTGGTGAGCAATGTTTTAAAGAAGTGAAGGTGAACTTAGTAATAGAAGTCTGAGCCAGGCTCAGCATGGCGTCCTATAGTCTCGATACTCAGGAGTCTAAGGTGAAAGGATCACTTGTGTCCAAGAAGCTCAAGGCTAAATTAAGCAAAAATGAAACTCAGCCTCAAGACATGTTCTCAGTGTGAAAGTCTGAAGAAATTCCACATTTAATCAAAACAGAATAAAACCCTAAAATTGAGGGGGCAGGGAATATATACACATTTGCCTACATTTTTATATACAGCAGATGGTAATACTTATTGACTCAATGTAATGGCTTCAAAAAGAAGGTTCCCCGGGGGCTGCCATGGGGCCAGGCATATTCACATCCTTTGTGAAGAGTGGAAGGGAGATGACTGAAAATTCTAAGTTGGGGAGATGGAAACGTCCCTGGAAAGAGAAGAGGAAGGAGGAGGGATAAAGTGCTAAGATGGAGGAGCTGAGCAGCAGAGGACGCCTCAAACCAAGTAGGAGGCAAGCCAATGATGGTCACACAAGAAATGACATGATGATTTTTTTTTTTAAGACAGGGTTTCTCTGTGTAGCCCTGGCTGTCTTAGAACTTGCTCTATAGACCAGGCTGGCCTCAAACTCAGAGATCCACCTGCCTCTTCTTCCCAAGTGCTGGGATTAAAGGTGTGTGCCACCATCACCTGGTAAAAATTTTAATGACTTTATAATGTAGTAGAGCACCCATGCCTAGCATGCACAATGACCTGTGTTCAACCTCAACACAAAGAGTGGCCTGAGAGAAAAACATGGTTCTCTAGAAATGTTAGTCCTTGTTCTGATATGGGCCAAAATAGCCAATCAAATCAAATGTTGGGTACCACTGGAAAGGATATGAAATCCTGAGCTAGACAATAAATTCAGAAAATAGTAGCTAAAGTTAGTAAGGGCCCTGGCAGGAAAGCACTACTGTAAAAGCAGAGTGGTAGCACATTGTGCTGAACATGCAAGAAGTCCTGGGTTCAATCTCCAGCACTTTCCACACCCCAACCCCAAAGGACAAATGAAAGCGAAGGTAATCTTCAGACTTGAATAGTACACACATTAACTTCTAGCCATAGACCAAAACTAGGTCGGGTGCAGCTGTATTTCACAGAAATACAAGGATGCTAGTCCAGGGCCATGTTTAACACCATCGTCACACTGGCCTGGGAGGCAGTGCTGGCACTGGATATGCACGCATCCCTAAGGCTGCGAGTTCGTAACCCCAGAGTGGATGGAGAAGGCAGTACGTAGGCACAGCCCTGCTCTGCAGCAGCTGTCTCTTGCGACCAGATGGCCCTCTAAGATTTCCCATGAGATGAGCATGATGGCTCACACCTGTAATCCCAAGACTCAGGAGACTGAGGCAGGAGAATTGATCATTCAAGGCAACATGGGTTACATAGTACCAGGCCAGCCTGAGCAACATAATATGACGCCTATCAAAAAATCAAATACCCATGATGCCTCTAAGCTCTAAATTGGTTGGTTGATCTCTTGTGCCATAGGATCACACAAATTCTAATAGAGTATCTTTCCCCCTTCTCTTTGAATTACAGAGGGGAAGCAAAACCAGGTATTTTCCACCTTGGGTTTTAGGGTAGGGAGTGTAATAAGGGTAGGAAGAAGAAAAAAATACCAGTATTGATAGGTTATGGGACTTCAGTAAGTCAACTTCATTTAGCTTTTAAGCAAAAAACTAACACATTCAAAGGAATGAGGCACTCCAAGGGTTGAAATGAGATATTTTTCCTTTGGTTCCCAAGGACCTGTCTCTGAACTCCCAATCTAACATGGAGTTCCAAACTTATTCTTTTCCCCCCACCACAGGACTCTGTGACATATAAAGAATCTCAAAAGATTTACACTCTGGTGACAGCTGTACACCTGCCAAGTGGTTAGGGAGATGTTCACATTAGGTGTGCAAAATTAATTAAGCCCAAATCACTAGGCTCAAGGGGCAAGACTCATCTATAAAACCCCCTCCCTCCTAATAAAGCCGGCTAATGGGTTTCAGTCCGGGCTTTCCCCAGAGTAGCTCAGAAAATGCCTGAGTCCGCTCCTTCCTGTCAAAACAAAGTTGTTCAGAAATGCAGGCTTCAGAGGACATGCTCAGCCTCAGCTGGAGATGCCCAGAGACTGCAGCAGGTGAAAGGTGGCCCCCAGGGCCCAGCCCGTCTCTATGTTGTTCACTTTCTTTGTGAGCTGTTGAAGAAGAAGAAATTTTCAACATAAGCAAACATGACCTTTGGACAGCGAAGAGCTGCAAAGAGCACTCATGTGGCCAAGCCCTAACTGCCCTTCCATCCAGCACGCTCATGCCTGAGTACCTTAGGCCTAGGAAGCAGTACTGGGCAGACATTTTTAGAGAGATTCTGTGAGAAAAGGCTTCTGGATGCTCCAACCTGTCAAGGCAATGATAATGAAATGTTCATGGCTGTGGTAGGAAGGGAGTCGGCAAGCGCTGGGGACCTAGTTAGAATAGGAAAGCACATCTTCAGCTTTCTGAGTCTCTGTAAGCAGCTCCTAAGCACCAGTAACAATCATTTGAGGCATTTGGCACCAGACTGTCTTGATGGCTCAGCCTTTACTGCTTTGGGCAGGACTTTAGATCTGGTCCCTCAATTATAGAAAAGGAGGTTAGTCTTTATCAAATTGTTTTTGTAAGACTCCTTCCTCACTGATTTCAGCACATGCAGCCTCTGTTTCATCTGTAATAAACTATGTGTTGTAAAAATAGATCTTTTAAGAAAGATTTTCAGTTTTGTTTTGGTTTTTAATTATGTGTGGATGTAAGAGTCCATCTGTGGGTACGTACCCATGAGTGCAGGTACCTGTGCAGGTCAGAGGTGTTGGATCTCTGGTAGTTGTGAGCCACCTGATTAGGTTCTCTGGAAGAACAGTGTGGTGATTTGAATGTAATTGCCCCCATAAGCTCATAAGGAGTGGCACTATTAGGAGGTGTGGCTTTGTTAGAGTGGGTGCCTTGTTACAGGAAGTGTGTCACTGTGGGAGGGTATGTCACTGTGAGAGGTGGGCTCTGAGGTCTCATTTATGCTCAAGCCACACCCAGTGTCCCAGACGACTTCCTGTTGCCTGTGGGTCAAGATAATAGAACTCTCGGCTCCTTGTCCCGCACCATGTCTGCCTCCATGCTGCCTTGCTTCCCACCATGACGATAATGAACTAAACCTCTGAACTGTAAGCACGTCACCCAATTAAAAGTTTTTGGTTATGAGTTGCCGTGGTCATGTTTCCTCACAGCAACAGAAACCCTAACTAAGATAAGCAGCAATATTCGTAACTTCCTAGACAAGCAGCAAACTTCTTAACTTCTCTCCAGCCCTCTAAAACATACACTTTAAAAAATTGTTGGGCCGGAGAGATGGCTCAGTGGTTAAGAGCACCGACTGCTCTTCCAGAGGTCCTGAGTTCAATTCCCAGCAACCACATGGTGGCTCACAACCACCTGTAATGAGATCTGGTGCCCGCTTATGGCCTGCAGGGACACATGCAGGCAGAATACTGTATACATAATAAATAAATAAATCTTTAAAAAAAATTGTATATTTTATGCATATCAGTGTTTCAACTACAAGTATGTATATGTACCATGCATGTACCTAGTACCCACAGACATCAGAAGGCAGTATCAGATCCCCTGGAACTGTAGTTACAGGTGGTCATGAGCCAACATGTGGGTCCTGGGAACCAACCCTGGATCCTCTGCAAGAGCAGCAAGTGCTCTTAACCACTGAGCCTTCTCTCCAGCCCCTCTAAAATATATCTTATGAATTTCATCTTCTTACTTCCTATACCACTATTGACTACAAATGATATTTACAAAGATGGTTAAAATGTTATCACGTCCTCAAGCTGCATACAGTCTATTAGAAGAGATTCAACTAAATATCCAGCAGACCTAGAATATACAGGATACATTACAGATGCTTGAGACACTGAGGAAGTCAGCCACTCAGTGTTAGCATCATTGTGCAAATGAGACAAGGGGTAAGCCAGTGTTACCAGGCAGGTTTATCTGCCTCACAGCCTCTCTGAATATATATCTGTGATGACCTCAGCTACTTTTTATCTTGTGCTCTCTTGAGCAAACTTCAGCTTAAGTTCTTACAACCACATGATCATGGCAGGTGAGGGCATACAAACCCAAGACGAGGAACCTGGGATTCAGGAAGCATGGCCCTTCCCACTTGCTTGCACTGTGTTCTAGATGTTTATTTCTCACCTCTCTTTCTCAATGCTTCTTCTCACTGAGTTCTACACTGACTTCATAAATGTGACTTGAATATCTTCACTGGGCTCCAAGTCTTTCTGCCTTGTGTCCTGAAGCACACCATGCCTGGTACTACACTCAGAGACTGTAACTGTATCCAAGTGTTTCACATGTTTGTGGTATCTAGCAGGGTGCCCTGACTTCAGCCCAAACAAGAACACGGGCTGCTCTGATTACTAAACAAGTTCTTTCCCAAAGCAACAAGATGGCTGTAAGATTCTAGTGCTCTTTCTTACCTGTAAGAGGGTGCCATCTGCAAAGCCAAAGCCATCTTTTAATAAAGCTGTGATGTAACTGAGGTCCATGCACAGGAAAGGACTGCCCGAGGTGAAGCTCTCCAAGTTATCACACACTGAAAGTGAGAGGGCAAACAGCATTCAAGTTTGCAGCTAAGAGATGGAGGGTCTTCTCTGGCTGCACACAGGGCCTGAGTAAGCAGAAATGTCTCCATTTAATTGGTGAGTGGGCTTCCTGGAGTCTAGCTTATGTAGTGTATACTTCTGTATATTGTATACTTCTGTGTACTGTATACGTCTCTGTACTGATTGCTTCTGCAAGACCACAGCTTCTTTAGAATCTGCACATTTCCTGTATGAAATCATCTATTCTCCGAGCATGGTGGCAGTGGTAACCTTTAATCCCAGCACTCAGGAGGCAGAGGCAGGCAGATCTCTGAGTTCTAGGCCATCTGGGTTCCAGGACAGCCAGGGCTACACAGAGAAACCCTGTCTCAAAAAACCAAGAAAGAAAATCATCTATTCTTATTTATGTGCATTTTAGTTTATTTGCCAGTTATGGGTGTGGCGGGGTGAGCAGGGGGAGAGCAGACTCTGCTGGAAATCAAGCCCAGCGCCTTGCACATACTAGGCAAATTCTCCACACCTGAGCTATACTCTCAGTACCCTGCTTTTCAAATTTCTGTGACATACTGTGGCCACTTAATGCCAAGTCCCTAGTTGAGGCCTGGAGCACAGAGAAATATAATTTAACCCTCTCCTGTTACCACTGGAAAAGATCATTTGTAGTTTAGATTTAGTCTCTCAAGGATGTCCCATGCATTCTGGGGCTCAGTTTTTTATTACTGCGGATAACCCTACCTATTCCAATTTAAAGAGGGAAAGAGAGTGTGCCGGGCTGAGTGTACAGCTAGCTCAGGTGTTAGAATGACTGTAGCATTCACAAGCCTGGACTCCTTCCCCACTATCACATAAATCAGTCACGGTGACTCATGCCTATAATCCCAGCACTTGAGAGGGGATCAGAATTCAAGGTTATCCGCAGCTACACCGCAAATGTGAGGCCATCCTGAGCTACATAAGACTTTGTCTCAAAAAAACAAAACAAAACAAAAAACACAAACATAATAGTAATGCAATAATAATAGGAAAAAATGTAGAAAGTTTATTTTTTAACTATTTCTCTGAAGTGTCTTAGATCCCCATATTCCATTTGTCAGTACCTAACACACTTCCAGCAGACTGGAGGGCTCAGAAAGGAGCCAGTCCCAAGAGGGCCTGCACTGGCAGCCACACTTCACAGTCAAACTTCAAGAATTTCCTGACACTTACCTTCTCTGGCTTTTCTTTCAAAATCTTCAACTTTTAAAACACCGCCCTTTTCATAATCTAAAATGAAACAGAACAGCTAGTGCCAAAAGCTTCAAGGAAACAAGGGCATTCATCCCAGTGATGTATAGTAACAAAAACCAGAAATATATGGAATTTCCAATGTAAGACACTGATACATAAACATGATCTCTGTACAATACAAAGCCACCCTATTTTATTTATTTACAATTAAGGTATGACACTCATTTTGTATCATATATTTAACCACAATAAAAATGTAGGTTAGCCGGGCGGTGGTGGCTCACGCCTTTAATCCCAGCACTCGGGAGGCAGAGGTAGGTGGATCTCTGTGAGTTTGAGGCCAGCCTGGTCTCCAAAGGGAGTTCCAGGAAAGGCGCAAAGCTACACAGAGAAACCCTGTCTCCCAAAAACAAAAAAGAAAAAAAAATGTAGGTTCATTTAAAAAAGTTAAGAAATGAGAGAGGGGCCTGGAGAGAGAGCTCAATGGTTAAGAGCACTTACTGCTCTTGCAGAGGGCTCAGGTTCGATTTCAGAACTCACATCAGGTGGCTCCTAAGCACCTGTAACTAGTCCCAGAGGGTTTGATGCCCTTTGGCCTCTGCAGACACCTATATACATGGTACTTATAAAGTCGTGCAGACACAGACACATAGATTAAAAATACAATAAGCAGGGCAGAAAATCATCTCTCTCTGGTCATGACAGATCATGTGTGTACTCACACCTAAACAAAACTACAACTTCTGTGATAAGAAAAAAAAGTCCTCCAAGTACAGGAGATGCGAGTGATGGCTATACCATCTTGAATGTGGGGAGTTTTCACAGGTACATACAGGGCTATACCATCTTGAATGTGGGGAGTTTTCACAGGTACATACAGGGCTATACCATCTTGAATGTGGGGAGTTTTCACAGGTACATACAGGGCTATACTATCTTGAATGTGGGGAGTTTTCACAGGTACATACAGGGCAAGGTTTGGCAAACTCTGAAAGCAACATGTACGCTCACTGTTGTCATTTTGTTACGATTTGGAGGAAATGTCTCATCTAGGCCCATGTGTTGAAAGCCTGGTCTCCAGACAGTGGAGTCGCCATCACTGAGAGGTGACTGGACCAGGGGGATGTGCCTTCATCAATGCATTAAGCTACAGATGTATTCATAAACTGACAGTGTAGTTGGGAGGTAACGGGAACTTCTAGAGGTGGGGCTTAGGTGGGGAATGGTCAGCAGGAATGTGTGTTGCAGGCTCTGTCTACGTCCCATCCTCCGCCTCTCCCTCCTTCCTGGCTGCCATGAGGTAAGCAACTTTGCTCCTCAAGTCCTTCCACCTTATTCTCTGCCTTACTGTGGCAGAAACGGAAGTTGCTGACCATGGCCTGAAGCCATGGTCCACAAGAAAGCCTTACCCCTCGAAGGTTTCTCTCAGGGTACGTGGGGAAAACCCTGCCTCAAACCAACAGACTTTATGAACAGCTAGGTCACTTGCCACTTCCCAAAGACCCCAAAGGTATATCACCTTT
>CABHPQ010116159.1:0-21819 GCA_902168405.1 Peromyscus aztecus
CATGGACAGACAGGAATAGAACAGATGCACTCTCAGGACTAGAGAAAGACAAGATAATCTGAAGAGAGGAAATCAGAGCCCACATGGCAAAAGTTTGGCTTCTCTTCTTGTACCTGTCTAAGGACCAGATGTTTCACAGCACAAACCTGCAGCCATGCTCTCTGATTCCCAGGCAGGAGGTAGGGAATCTAGTGAGATGCAGGATGTGTGGTCATCCATCTCTACTTTGATGTAAACTGACCTCTCTGGTGAGAGATCCTGGCCTCTGGAGGTCTGGTATCTGGGGACTGACAGACAATGTTTGTCTCTGAGAAGGAGAGGACAATTTTCCAGAGTCAGTTTTCTCCTTGCACCATTTGGATTCCCAGATTCGAACGCAGGTGACTGGGCTAGGCCATAAACACCTTTTCCCACTGAGCTATCTATCTGTTCCCTACTTTTCTTTTGTCCATTAATATGTAATTGTGAAATACTTGTTTTAAAATAAATTTGGAAAATGTTATGACCATGATTCATCCCCTTGAGGAATCCACATTATATTTTATGATATGGTCTCTCATTGTTCTGGAACTCAGCAATTAGACTAGACTAGCTGGACAGCCAGCTCCATAACTCTGGCTGTCTCTTGCTTGACTAGGGTTGGATTACAAATTCCTGTCACTTCCCTGGCTTATAATGTGGGTGCTCCCAATCAAACTCAGGTCCTCCAGCCTGTGTGCAAGGCTTTTCTGACAGAATTATCTCTCCAGCTGCCTTGCATGCCTCTCATAAAAACATTCTCCAAACAGCCTGTCTTAATCAACGTTCCATTGCTGTGAATAGATACCACCACCACGGCCACTCTTATAAAGGAAAACATTTAATTGAGGCTGGCTTACAGTTTCAAAGGTTTAGTTGATTATCATTATGGTTGGATGGTTGGTGGTACACAGGCAGACATGGTGCTGGAGAGGTAGCTGAGCCTTCTACATCCAGATTGGCAGGCAGCAGGAAGAGAGAGGGAGACATTGTTCCTGGCTACAGCATTTGAAATGCCAAAGCCCACCCCCAGTGATCCACTTCCTCCAACAAGGCCACACCTCCTAATTTCACAGCATGATGACAAAACATACAAATCCGAGGGCCTATGAAGGCCGTTTGTGTTTTTGTTTGTTTGTTTGTGTTTTCCAAACCACCACACAGGCCCTCAGCTGCTCCTTGGGATGACAGGCTCTCCCCTGACTGGGGTTCATCTTTAGTCTGCTGGCCTGTAGGAGAAGAAACAGTGTCAGTGTGGCAGCCATGCTGATCCTCCATCTGCCTCTCAGCTCTTCTCTGTGTTCAGACAACATTAGGAGTCCAGGGCAGCAAAGAGCTCTGCAGCAGACATTCAGGGACAGCTCTGAGAGTCACCAGGTCCTGAGGACAGTCCTCAGCTGTCCTTCTGCACAGCACAGCCAATCAGAGGACAGCTCTCCTGGTCCTTTGCCCCTTGTCCATGTCCTTCTCCCTCTGCTTCCTTCCCCTGCCTTGAACTCATGTCACCTCCCTGCTTTCCCTGCTCTGCATTCACCCTGCCTCCCTTTTGTCTCCCTGGAAACTGGCTCTCTAGCTTTCCCTGTGAGTGCAGGCTGCTGCCACCCTGCAGATTCAGCCTCAGGGTTCAAATCCCAGTCAGACTTCTGCTGCCTCTCAGGCTGCTGCTCTCCAGCTCTCAGATGCTCCTCTTACCTATTGGAGGGCTGAGCCCTTCTGAAGACCAGGGGCCACATCTTCAAACTTTAGTTCTGCGCTCTCTATTACACTCCACTCTCTACTCATCTCTGCTTTATCCTGCAGTCTTCTAGTCACCATGGCTTTAAATCTGCTCTGAACACAGTCCACACTTGGCTCTTGTTTAGTGTGAGCACAAGTCTCAATGAGCCAAGGTTGACCTGCAACTTTCTATGTATCTGCAGATGGCCTTGAACTCCTGATCCTTCTGTCTCTATTTCCCAAATGCTGAGTTCAGAGATGTTCCCAGCTGTGTCCCCATATTTGTTTCTCAGAATCCGTAAGAATGTTAGAAGACAAGTAATTTGTCTTTACATAAATGTAATAGGAATTGAATTGATTTCTATATTCTTTTGCAGTATAAGGACTTAGAGTATACATTTTCCATTATGCAAATATCCTTACTTTTTTTAGTATTTCCTTAATTTTTAAAAAATTTATTTTTGGATTGTATGTGTATATATATGCGTATATTTGCATACATGCACACACATGAGGATGGCAGAGAACCACCTTGGTCATTGACCTGCAGGATTTGACACAACCCCAATTCCCTTGATATCCTTAGGGACAAGCTCTGTGTTCATCTGCACCTAATCCAGCTGTTCTCTAAGGAAAGTAGGGGACAATTCAGTCCTTGTTTAGTTAAGTCAACTTTCTGTCCTTCTGTTCTCTTTACTTTTCCCTGCACATCTTTACCTTTCTCCATCTCCCACAGCTGAGAAAACTCAGAGGGGAAGCTCAGGTGAGGCCTGTCCTGGACCACTTACCTTTGATTCCACCAGAGGAAGATCATCAATACATAGATGGCGGTTATGAGCATAGCCGTGGCCACCACCACCACGACCATGGCTCCCAGGTTCAAAAGTGGAAGATTCCTCTGGTCCTCTGTGTCCTCCAGGCCAGCTGTGGTGACTGCAGAGGTGACGATGGAGGGGCTCTGCATGGTGGTGCTGATGGCTGGGGAGAGATGAGGAGTGAGCAGATCCCCCTGGATGAGGGAGGGATGGGGTGAGTGTCACACCTTGGCTCCTCTGTGGAATGTGGGATGGGGAACAGCTGTTAGAAGTTCACAGAGAGGGGAACACATGCTGAAGGCTGAGACTCCAGGACAGCAAGCTCAAATGCTCACTCTCCACCTGTCCTGGAGGTGTGTCCTTGGATTGTCATTGGTCACGATAATTATGCCATAGAAATACAGTTGTTTTTTGTCACAGATGTATGTAACATGCAGATTTGTCTCAGTCCATAGAGTGTTGGCTGCTTGTTGCCTTAGAACCTGAGTTTGATCCCTAGTAGTCATGTTAAGAGCTGAATGAACTTGTCATGGTCTTTAATCTTAGCCCAAGGGGCAGAGGCAGGAGATCTTTGTGAGTTCAAAGCCAGCCTCATCTATGTGTAGAGTTCCACACCAAAGAGGGCTAGTGAGCTGTAATCCCAGCCCTGAGGAAAAGAAGAAGAAAGGAATGTCTCTGGTTCTCACAGGTCAGCCAGTCTAGTCTACCTGGCAAACTTTAAGGTAGTGAGAGACCCTGTCTCAAAATAAGGGAAGGACACCTGAAGGTTTCCTCTGGCCTTCATATGCACACGAAAAAATGTGATCATTAACACACACACACACACACACACAAACTCAAACACATACCTGGAGTAATAGACTCACATGTTCACACACAGAGAATACATAAAAATATATAACAGAAAATACATAATTTTAGCCATAAGTATACAGCTCAGTGCAGGGCAGAGTACACCCATTTGCTCTACAAACATCACTGTTATTAATTTCCATAAGTTACCTATTTGGAAACACTAGACCAACAGTTCCTAACCTGTGGTTCGCTATCCCCATAGTGGTGAATATAAGACATCCTGCATATCAGATATTGATAGGATGATTCATAACTATCAAAACCACAGTTATAAAGAGGAATGAAAATAATTTTATGGTGTAGAGTGGTTATTACAACATGAGGAACTGTATTAAAGAGTCTCTGCATTAGGAAGGTTGAGAATCACTACTCAGACCCAAGAAACAGCTCCTTTCTCTCCCTTCCCTGAGCCCTGACAGCTGCTGGTTGACATTACATCAGGTCAACATGGCAGCTGTAGAGACTGTGCAGAGAACTGTGCTGTGGGCATCCTCTCACATGGTGGCTTAGTCCAGTGAAGAGCCACTGCTGGATGTGGTGGCACCTGAGTCTAATCTCAGCACTTGGGAGGTGGAGGCAGGTAGAGTTCTGTGAGTTCCAGAACAACCAGGGCTAAATGGTGAGACCCTGTCTTATAAAAACTAAAATACTAAAATATAAAAAAAGCCACAGAGCAAGAATGTGATCAACAACTAAGCACAGAGTCTCCCAGCTGCTGCAGGGCCATGGGAAGGGCGCAGGGGTAACAGTCACACAGTGACGAGGCTGGACCTCAGTGTTCCCTCTGCATGGGACTGAGGTTACTTCTGCTGCAGAGGAGAGGCAAGGATCAGAAGACAGAGCAACCACATTATGAAAATGGGGACATTATGTCCCAAGAGCCTTGGAACTTGTGTGGGAGAGGTGAGGGTAAGAAGGTAAGGAAGGAGAGAGGGGGTTGTGAAAAGTGGAGGAGACAGGGAGTTGGGTAGAGAGAGGTGAGGGATGTGTGCTGGGGAGCTAGGAGGGGAGACGGGGCACTGTGGTGACAGGTGGCAGTTTACACTTGGACCAGAGGACTCCAAGAACATCCAGCGGGCGCCTGCTGTTTGTTCTGGGCTTAGTTTGGAGCTGTGTGGAGATGCTCCATACAGGGACTCAGTGGAGCCCTGCCGCAGAACCAAGTGAGACAGTTACAGCCGGAGAAGTCACTCAATTGAGGTCCTGGAGAAGTGGCCTGGACTGCAGTGTTAGTTTGGGACAGGTAGGGGGTAAATTGACTAGGGAGGCGGTACAGGCTGAATCCTAAAGAGGGCATCTTAGAAGAAAATGACAGACAAGGTCAGAGGAGGCAGCAGGACTTGTCACAACAACAAGGGAAAGATCTGTTGGCAGAGGCCTGGGCAGAGCCAAGGGAAAGGAACATAAAAGAAAGCTCAGAGTTGTGGAGCCTGAGGTGGCATCTAAGGGACAAAGAAGCCAGAGCATCAAAGTCAGATCAAGGGTGTCTCACCATGTGTGACGGTCAGCTGGGTCCCATTAATGGACTGCAAACCCTTCATGCCTTCTGTTGTGTTCAGTTGAACTTGGCAGAAGTACTTTGGTCCTTCTCCTTCAAGTTCAGGATTCTGAGGACTCCGGATGTCTGAGGCTGTGTCCAGTTCAGGAAGAGCCGGTTCTTGAAATGCTCATGTGTGTAACCCGAGGAGGAGTTGTAGATAAATTCCCCAAGGAGGTGTTGCCATTTCCAGAGAATCCTCATCTGTGGATTCTGTGCCATCGCCCAGGGGAAGGAGAAGGAGAAGGGGATCTCAATGGAGCCGCCCTGGACACCAGAGAGGTTTGCTGGTTGGTTGACTCCAAAGGTACTTTTTTCTTGGATCCTGGTGAGTGACCTGGGAAGGATGGGGGAATCTGAAGTCTCTGCAGAGAATGGAAAGAATCACTCAGAGCTTCCTGACCCTTGACCCACAGGCAGGTGTGGGACACAGGGCAGGACTGTCCTTATGTCTCACTGTCCCATATGGGACAGGACAGACAAGGAAGGGTTGGACTGGACACACTCTGAGGATGAGCTCTCTCTCAGGACAGTCTCTCTCTCTCTCTCTCTCTCTCTCTCTGTCTCCTCTAGCAGACACCTTTCCACATGACAGTCTGCTCTTCCCAGCCCCACTGGCCCCTCCTGTGGTTAAGGGAGACCCTGCTAACAAAGGCCCCTCACCACTCACCAGCTTGCAGGCAAGCAGCTGACAGCTGCTGAAACAGGATCCATGCCATGGCCTGATTCCCTCCAGGAAATGAGACCAACAGAGCAATCAGGAAGGAGAGGAGCCCTGTGCAGGGACCCTGTGGTGCTCAGGAGTCAGGAAGAATCGGGGTAAAGGGGCACACAACCCCTGAGTCTTCTCATGTGGAGGACAGATGGGGCAGGACCTTCCCATCTCCACCTCCTTGTGACCAGCAACTTCTTTCATGATTCTGGCTTCTTCCTTCCCACATTGTAGAACATCCTTGTGGTCACTGACAGGATGGCAGTGCCCTTGAGCCCAGATCCCATTTTTACCAGGAAGATAGACAATTGACTGTAGACGAAATTATAAATGGTCTTATTAAATAAGCCCCAAGTCCCATAAGCAGAGATTTTCCTTTGAGAGAAGGACAAGGGGAAAGCTGACCTTATTTGTCTAGGCTAAAGGGGTGTAATCCATTCTCCAGTGTCCTTCTGCATTTCCACAGTCTGGGCTGTGTCCTGGAGGCAGGTGTTACATCAGGACTTCTCGCCCTGTGGTCAGCATTGCCATAATCCAAGTGGAGACATCGTGGTGCCCCATAATCTTCTTTGGAGACCTTGGGTCACTGCTAGGATCTGGGAGTCTCTGTCTGATATAATTAGCTTTTTAACCAAGATTTTAAATGCCATATTCTGCAGATCTCTTGAAGTATGAGGGCTGTCCAGGTATATCTGAATAGACAAACTTGGTTTCTCGTTACTTGTTTGAAGCTCAACCCTGAAAACACTTGCAAGGGACTAAGTAAAGCTCATTCCTGTCATTAATTACATCAGTCCCATAGCCTTATAAATTTAAATATTTTAAAAAGTGTCTTGAAAAGGTTAACGTCTCTCAAATGTCTTCCTGCAATATGAAAAATAAAGTACTCTCTTTTACTTCAAGAGGAAGAAAACATGGCATAACCATAATCTGTATAAGGCAAAGCCAAGCTTCAAAATGCATACAATCCCCAAGTTCAACATCTGGGATTCATTCACAATCCTTTAATTGTTTTATTTAGAGGCTTGGCCTAATCATTTCTTGACCCCATCCTTGGCAGCATATATGTAGCTTGCCTTCTGTGAGAGTCACCAGGACCTGAGGCTGGTCCTCAGCTGTCCTTCTGCCCAGGACAGCCAATCAGAGGACAACTCTCCTGGTCCTTTGGCTTGTCCATGTCCTTCTCCCTCTGCTTCCTTCCCCTGCCTTGAACTCATGTCACCTCCCTGCTTTCCCTGTTCTGCACTCACCATGCCTCCCTTTTGTCTCCCTGAAAACTGGCTCTCTAGCTTTCCCTGTGAGTGCAGGCTGCTGCCACCCTGCAGATTCAGCCTCAGGGTTCAAATCCCAGTCAGACTTCTGCTGCCTCTCAGGCTGCTGCTCTCCAGCTCTCAGATGCTCCTCTTACCTACTGGAGGGCTGTGTCCTTCTGAAAACCTGGACACTTCCCTTATGTGATTCATATCCATGCAGGCAAAACAGCCATGCACATGAAATAAAATTGAATCATTTGTAAACATTGCCAGTAGCTACACAGCATCTCAGCTACTCAGGATTTCATGCTCTTCCAACACTGAATTTTATGTGGTTTAAGCTTGCATAGATCTTGTTTTTTTTATTTTTTTTATTTTTATTTATTTTGGTTTTGGTTTTTTTTTGTTTTTTGCATAGATGTTATACCTGGTGTCACAATCACTGTGAGTTCATATGTGCAACTCCCCTGATGTGTTCAGAAAATACTGTTTTCTCCACATTTGGATCTTATACAGTCTTTTGCCCTGACCCCCATTTCACAAAGATCCTTGAGCCGTGGGTAGAGGGGTGTTAGTATGTCCCAATGAGGGCTGAGATGCCACAATTTTATTCTCAGAACGTTGGCCAGTTGAGCGACTCTGTTAATTGTCACCTGCTGCAAGGAGAAGCATCTCTGAAAAGGTTGAGAGACGCACAGATCTGTGGGGACAGCAGTAAAGATATTAGAGTCACTTTAATTCCATGTCCATTAAGTAGAGGATGGGAGTGGATTTTCCTTAGGGCCTAGGATGGTCACACACAGGTTCTTGGACCCTGTAACAGTGCCAGGTCTGGGTTCCGTCTCATGGAATGGGCCTTAGAATTTTTACATTTTATTTATTTATTTTTAATATATATGTTTAAAATGTTTATGTGTATGGGTGTTTTGCTTCCATATATATCTGTGCACCACATGCATGCTTGGTGCTCACAGAGGCCAGAAGAGGGTGTCATTGTGGTGAGCCACAAGAATATGTGGAATATAATGAGTCCAGCAGTATATAATAAACTATACCTTGATTGATCAAGGGTCTTTCAAGTGAGAAGCCATTTATTGTAGATGTAACCATCTTTTTAAATAAGAAACACAGAGCCGATTCAGAGATGAAAGCCAAGAGATCAGAGCAATAGCTAAGAGCTGAGTATAAAAACCTTACCTTTCACTGCCGCTGCTGTCTCCGCAAGAGACCTACTTCCTGTGTGTTTGTTCTTTTTATTGACTTTCTATTCTGCCTTCTCATTGCTTGTAAACCCAACCATAAGACCTCCTTGTCACTGCCCGTCTGTACAGAGCTCCAGGTCTTCTATGGTTGGTATTGAGATTAAAGGAGTATGTCTCCATGCTGGCTGTATCCTTGAACAAACAGAGATCCGCCTAGCAATGTCTCCCAAGAGCTGGGATTAAAGGCATGCACCACCACCACACAGTTTCTACTATGGCTTGCTAATGGCTCTGACCCCCAGGCAACTTTATTTATTAACATACAAATAATATCACGCCGGGCAGTGGTGGCACACGCCTTTATTCCCAGCACTCGGGAGGCAGAGGCAGGCGGATCTCTATGAGTTCGAGGCCAGCCTGGACTACCAAGTGAGTTCAAGGAAAGGCGCAAAGCTACACAGAGAAACCCTGTCTCGAAAAACCATAAAATTAAAATAAAATAAAATAAAATCACATTTCAGTACAATTAAAATATCACCATATTTATCATGGAATATTTGGTGTTATTCAGCTTTCATATTCAGCTGCTCCTTGTGATGAATTTCTTGTGCTCATATTCCCCATATAACGTGTATGTGTGAGCATCCTGCTCAGGCCAGTATTTGGGTGAGTTCACATAGGCAGGGCCTTCTGCCTCTGAGCTCCCTGCTCCCTTTTAGCAGTTGAATAGGGTATCTACCTTTTGCAAATTTCCCCTTTAGTTAGGGGCAGCCCCAAACAAAGCACTGAAGGACTGGGAGGGGACAGAATAGCTGAGACCATCCCTTCCTTCAGGTCTAGTGGCATTCCAGAGCAAATGACTGAGAACAAAGGAGGTTTTTACATATCCAGGTGGGGTGAAAGGTGGAACAGAATTCCTGGGAGACAGAATCACATGGCCAGAGAGAAAAGAGGAAGACAGAGATTCTGTAGAGGGTAAGGCAGATCTTTGGTAGTGTTTCTCAGAGCCAGGAGTAAGGAGCTAGGAAGGTGAGATGGAGGATGAAGGAAGAGAGGATGAAGATGAGGTCAAAAGCATTGGAGCTTACTAAAACTATGAGGACAGGAAAAATAGGCACAGAGAGGTGGGGCCCCATCATCTTTATGGAGACTTCAAATTCACAGAACAGCCACTGTATTAAACGTTGAGGTTTAGGCAGTGGTAGCACATGCCTTAAATCCTAGCATTCCAGAGGCAGAGATCCTTTAGGATCTCTGTGAGTTCAAGGCCACACTGTAAACAGAGTCAGGCAGTGGTGACAGACACCTTTAATCCCAGCACTTGAGATCTCATGTCTTGCTTGGGAAAGACACAGGCCTTTAATCCCAGGAAGTGATGGTACATAAGGCATGAAAACCAGAAACTAGAGAAAACAGAGATCCATTTGGATGAGGACTCAGAGGCTTCCAATTTGTGGAAACAGGATCGGCTGAGAAGTTGGCAAGGTTATGTTAGCTGTGGCTTGTTCTGGTTCTCTGATCTCTCTAAGGCTTTAACCCAAATTTTTGTCTCCATATTTTTTACTAAATAAGACCATTTAGAAATTCATGTACAGACAGGAACTGAATGTGAGGACGGAGCTGAAGCTGTATAGACAGAATTTTGTCATAGAGGAATAAATCAAACGGACAAAGAGCAGGTGAATCTAGATTCATTAACCCGATGTTGGTAGCGTCTCTTCTGAGCCCCTGGGAAGAATATTATACAGGCTGGTCCATTAATAATATTCGAGATGTCATATCCTCTGGAACTGGAGTTACAGGTGGTTGTCAACCACCATGTGAGCACTGGGAATTGTGAAACCCAGTCTTCTAGAAGAGCAGCAAGTTGTTTTAACTGCTGAGCCATCTTTCCAGCTCCTTGACATTTCAAATACAACTGTAGTAAGTAAGACTAAGAAGTGTTCAGATTTGTTTAAGACTCATGTTGAAGACACAGTTAACACAAGGCTGGAATATAAGTGTGACCTGAAAGCCCATGTTCCAAATTCTGACAAAGACTATCCTTTCAGATGATTTAAACATAAGAATCCATAAATCTGGATGTAAAACATCAGGAGAGGTTGACTTAAAGGGACTCTCAATTAGTCCTTTGTTCTCTTTAGCCCCCCCCAAAATTAATTAATTAATTAAGATGCCGGGCCGTGGGAGCACACACCTTTAATCCCCGCACTTGGGAGGCAGAAGCAGGTGAATCTCTGTGAGTTTGAGGCCAGCCTGGTCTACTGAGTGAGTTCCAGGACAGGCTCCAAAACTACACAGAGAAACCCTGTTGGAAAAACAAACAAACAAAAACTTAGCGTTTCTAAAACCAAGGCCTCAGTGACAACTTACTCGAGGAGAAGGAAATTAAAATCATATCAAAGTACCCTGCTCCACCAGCTCAGCATGGGGCTTGTCCATTGGCTAAGGAAGGTCCTGGACCTCAGGAGACCTGACACAGGAGGCAGCAAGTTTCCCCCCTGAAGATGATGGTTCCAGAGACCTGGACTTGGAACAACTCATGGAAGACATTGGAGAGGCAGAGGAGAGAGGGGAGTCACAGCAGAGGGATGGCTCAGAGGAGTTCCTGGCGGGCCTCTTTGAGGAGTAGTGTGCTCTGGTCCTTCTACTGTTCACAGCCTCTCAGTGATCCTGAGCAGATGTTGAATGTCCAGGTTGGTGACCTGCCCCATGCTTCAAGTCAGAGCTGTGCATCATGGGTAATAAAGCAGGTCTCTGGGGCTCCTGCTTAGGCTGTACTTCATTTCATGTCGCTATGGCAAACTGCTTTCTCTGGAAAGTATAGGAGGCTGGGGAAAGCAGCAGGACCCAGGCCTGGGGAACCTTCAGAAAAGCATGTCTGTGAGTCCTGGCTCCCCGACTTCCTGGGAGGGACATGGCCTTAGGAAAGCATTGTAACCATCTGGTGTTTAGTTCCCTGTCTCACACCATCTATCTAGAGTTGGTGCTGATGTCCAGTGTGGTGGTCCATGGGAACCAGTCACAGAGTATGCTGGTTATTACCCTCCCAGATGTGGGTGTACATCATGTAGACTGGCTGTGAAGATTTGGGAGCATCCCCTGCCTTAGGGTAGCTAGAAAAAGGTGATAGAGGAGGGGATCTTAGAGGGTCAGAAGTTAAGGGTCACATGAGTGACTCTTTTTTTTTTTTTTCTTTTTTTGGTTTTTCGAGACAGGGTTTCTCTGTGTAGCTTTGCGCCTTTCCTGGAACTCGCTTGGGAGACCAGGCTGGCCTCGAACTCACAGAGATCCGCCTGCCTCTGCCTCCCGAGTGCTGGGATTAATGGCATGAGCCAATGCCGCCCGGCAAGTGACTCTTAATTAGGATTTTTTTTTATTTTTGTGAGAAAAGTCTAGGAAGCTAGAAAAGGGAACTGGGAATTTCTGATTTTCTCTGAGCTCAAATGCCCTGATGTGTGGATTTCTGTCTCTGGCCATGGGTATCAGTAACCCAAGAGATTTTATCTCAGGCTGTGGATATCAGTGGAAGCTGGTAGTCTTCCTACTACAAGCAAAGGTGACTCTGAGATTGTCACCCAGAAATAATCATTTGGCCTTTACAATGGAGTACACAGTCTCTTCCTGGGGTTCTTCAGGGACAGGCTGGCTGGGTGGTATTCCTGGGGAGGCTGGACTTGAGAGGGCAATGGAGGCATACACGATGTTGTTATCCTGCGGGGGACAAGATTTTGGAGGTCAGCAGTGCAGCTGTGGCCACCATAAAGCAGCAGCTGCAGCCTGAGTGTCCTGTCCACACCTGCAGCAGCTGCAGCCTGAGTGTCCTGCCCACACCTGCAGCAGCTGCAGCCTGAGTGTCCTGCCCACACCTGCAGCAGCTGCAGCCTGAGTGTCCTGCCCACACCTGCCCCAGCTGCAGCCTGAGTGTCCTGTCTACACCTGCAGCCTCCACCCTTCTGCCCCCTTCTTCAACATCCCTTTAACTTCCTTCAGGCCTGAGTCTGAGTGGCTTACCTTGGGGTTCTCTTTAGGGTCCATATATTGCCCTAGAGAAAAAGGAACATGGAGTGCTGTGGTCAAGTTGTGACAGGAAGGGAGACAGATGGCTGGGAGTTCCAACAGTGAGGTGAGGACCTTGGTTACATGGGAGGGACAGGGCAAGGAGGAAAAGGTGGAAATACTGAGGGGTGCTTATGTAAGTGTGGGCTCTTGGGAGAAGAAGGCAGAGCCAGGTGGGGAAACAGGAAGCTGGCAGAATTTACCTTCAGGTTCAACATTCTCAGTGTTTTCAATGAGGTCCCTGCATAGGAACAAATGGACAACATATTAGAATCTGGACAGGAAAGGGTTAAGACATTAGGTGCTGGACTGCAGAGATGGCTCAGTTAGGAAAGTAAGTGTCACATAAACATGAAGTCCTGATTGCAGACCCAGGACCCACAGAACTCTGGATGCTGGAGAAGCAGAGTCGGGCAGATAAATCCCTGGAGTTCACTGGCCTGGACTAACAGATGAGCTCTAGAGTCAGGGACAGACCCTGTCTCAAAAGATAGAGTGGAGGGCTGGAGAGATGGTTCAGCTGACAAAGTGCCAGCTTCACAAACATGAAGACACAGATTTAGATCCCCCAAGGACCCGTGTGAAAAAAGCTGTACACGATGTGCCTGGAGAGTGGGGTGGAGAGAGAAGGATCCCTGAAGCTCATTGTCTGGGCAGCCTGGCCCAACTGATGAACTCAGGTTAGTGAGAGACCCTGCCTCAAAATAAAAATTCAATAAAGGTGGGAGAAACTGAAGGTAGTCACTACATAGACCTCTGGCCTCCACACACACACACAAACACACACACACACACACACACACACACACACACACACACACACAGGACCCAAAACAGAATCGAGAGTAACTGAGAGACAAACGATTGATCTTTGGCTTCTACACACCTGGCACACATGGATTGCACCTGCACATGTACACACACAGGAACATGTAACAACGCACACAGAACTGCGCATGGTGGTGCATGCTTGTAATTTCAGTGCTCAGGAGGTGGAGACAGAGGACTCCTGATGTTCACTGGCCAACCAACCTGGTCTAACTGGTGAGTTCCAGACCAGTGCAAGACCCTGTCCGAACCAAACCAAAGAACAACAACAAAAAAAAAAACCCAAAACCCAAGGTGAAATGACTTTGTGGGTAAGGCCAGACCATCAAGACTGACAACTTGAGTTTCATCCCAAGGATCCACAAGGTGGAAGGAAAGAGAAAGCTCTCAGAAGTTGTCCTGTGACTTCCCATGTGGGCCATGTCAAGTCATACCCACACACATGTATTCACATGCACACAAACAAATAAAATGTAATAAAATAATTATTTAAAAGAGTGTATGGCACTTGAGAACACAACACAGACACAGACACACACACACACACACACACACACACACACACACACATACACACGAGACTGGTTCCCTCTGAATGGTCTCTGCCATCCTCAGTGACTCAAGATGACATGATGGTGTTCTGCCCTCAGAAGAGACCTTTCCTGGAAGGGGAATGGAAAGCCATTGGGAAAGTGCCCAGGCCGAGGTCTCTTAGCACTAGGGTAGTCATTCTAGGAAATCGGCTTGTCCTTGCCCGGAACAGAGACTAGAAATGGGAAGAACCGAGTCTATCCTCTCTCATTACCTGGAAAACTAGAAGGCAAGAAAGTTTCAGATCATCTGATAGGTGCTCAGACTAGGTTCGAGGAAAGGTCCTGAGATGGGACTGGAGGAAGGGCATCTGGCCAAAGAGTCCACAGGGAGAGGAGAGACGGAGGAAGCTGGGATGCAGTGTGGCTAGTGGATGTTTGAGTTATATGGACAAGCCCCTGGGTTCCATCCCAGCACCTCATAAACCGGGTGTGGTCCGATGCCTGTCCTTCCAACAGTTGGGAGGTGGAGGCAAAAGGATCAGAAGTTCAAGGACATCCTTGGCTATAGAGTGAGTTGGAGGCCAGCCTGGGCTAAATGAGACCCTTTCTCAGAAAAAATGGGTTGGAGGAGGAAGGGTAAGAGCAGGCCATGTACAGTAGGAAAATAAGAGGCAGGAGAGAAGGGTAGAGAGGTTGGGAGGTGGAGAGAAAAGGGTAGAGATGTGGAAGATCTGGAACAAAGGATTCTGGGGGAGCAGGGTTAAGTGACCATAGAGAAAGACAGAGGGAAGAAAGGAAAAGATGGGAGAGCTGTTGAATCCAGGCAGATCTTCAAGCCTGAGAGGAAACAGAAATAGAGAGAGTTAAGACCAGGAAATGGAAGGAGAGAGGGAGAAAGTCTGAGGCCTAAAGGGGGTGTTGTTCTGGGAAGGAGACTCCTGAGACCCTCTGCACTCCTTGTCAGTGTGTGAATCTGGTGCCCTGAGGAGCGAGATGTCATAGGGGAAAAGGAGGGAGCAGACAGGATGAGTCAGTGGTTAGGGAGATGTGAAGGGTCCTGGGTGTGGTTCTCCTATTTTTTTTTTATGTTATTTGAAGGGGCTGGAGAAATGGCTTAGTGGTTAAGAGCGCTGGCTGCTCTTGCAGAGGACCCGGATGGCGCTCACCTGGCTGGGGTTTCGGCTTTAGTCCTCTGTCCTGTGGGGAAGAAACAGTGTCAGTGTGACATCAGTGCTGATCCTCCATCATCCCTCTCAGCTGTCCTCTGTGTTCAGACCACCTTCAGAGGACAGGGGAGCAGAGAACCTGCCCCAGGCAGTCAGAGAGGAGCCTGAGCTTCCTCTGCTGGGCTGTTTCCTACACAGCAACCCTCCCCAGATCTCTGCTAGGTCCATGCCTCACCCCTGACTCCTTTGCTTCCTACACCAACCTTGAGTTCCCCTCACTCCATACCTGACTCATCTATTCTGCATTCACACACCTTCGTTTTTGTGCCTTTAGAGACCTCCTCTTTCTGGATTATATTTTACTCTACTGATCTATGTGTCTTGGTGTATACTATTCTCTTTTTAATTACTGTAGCTTTTAAATTGTCACTTATTTATTATATGGTCAGGGGTGTGCCACAGTTTGTATGGAGATAGAGGGCAACTTGTAGGGGTCTGTTCCCTCCATCATATGGCCTCGAGGCTTTGACACTGACTCCTTTTACCCTCTGAGGGCAACTGTAGATTTTTAAAGAAAAAAATCTATTATTTATTTAGCTACTGTAGCTTTAAAATTTGTTGTTGTTGTTGTTTTGTTTTAAGAATTTTTACACCTGTCAGAATGACTATGATCAAAAACACTGATGACAGTCAATGTTGGAGAGGATGTGGAGCAAAGGGAATACTCCTCCACTGTTGGTGGGAATGCGAGCTTGTACAACCACTGTGGAAATCAATATGGCGGTTTCTCAGAAAATTAGGAATCAAACTACCTCAAGACCCAGCCATTCCACTCTTGGGCATATACCCAAGGAATGCTGATTCATACCACAAAGATACATTCTCAGCTATGTTCATAGCAACACTATTTGTAATAGTCAGAACCTGGAAACAACCTAGATGCCCGTCAACTGAAGAATGGATTAAGAAAATGTGAAAGCATGAAATTTGTAGGCAAATGAATGGAACTAGAAAATATCATCCCGAGTGAGGTAACCCAAACCCAGAAGGACAAACATGGTATATACTCACTCATAGGTAGACTCTAGATATAAAGTAAAGAAAAATCAGACTATAACCCACAGAACCATGGAGGCTATATATATAGCATGGGGGACCCTAGGACGACTGTGGCTTATAATAAGTTTTGGTTTTACTCAATTACTGAGCAAGCCTCAATGAAACATTTCACTATTAAGATAAGAATACATGCTGTATCAAGCTGGTAATAGAAAAATAAATTAGTTAATTCTAAAAAATAAAAAATAAAAGAAAAATTTGAACTATTAAAAAAAAAAAACCAAACAAACATATTTTACTAAAGTAAAAAAGGGAAACTAGGCACTCATTATTCATCTCCACAGTCTATTCTTTCCCTTGTTTTATATATTTTAAATTTTTTATTGGTGGATTCTGCTAGAGTATCTGCTGCAGATAAGCACTGGAGGGCTCCTGTTGCAAATCACCCTCTGGAGCAATGGAAGGATCTTTCTACTGGCACTGGGAGGAGACCCGATCTGGTGTTGGTGTGGGCCCGGGGTTCTGTTTATGTCTTTCCTCAGGACAGTGAGGTTCCTCTTTGGATTCCTGAACGCTGTGTGCGCCCTGTGGCTACTGCTGAAGCCCAACAAGACAGAGACCTATTGGGCCTTCATGAAAAACTCTCCCCTTCTGATACCAATGGAGATTGAGAGCCCAATTTGGCCAGCTTTGCCAAGCATTAACATAAGCCTAGGAACTGTAGCCATGCAGTTAGATTCTCCAGAAGGTAATGTATGGTAAATGCTTTTTCAAGTATGTTTGAAAATGTGTCATCCAGACACCTTGGAGATGAAGGATAACCCTGAAGGTCACTGACCTCCATGTGTTAACAGTAGCATGCCAGCTTAGCCTTTTCATTTTCACAATCCTCCTCAAGCTGGTGTAGTGCCTACTTTTCAGGAGTGGCTCTGTGCAACATTTATTGACCTCCTGAAATTCATTTAACCCCCACTTTGAAGATACCTTAAAACTTATGAGCCTGAATGTAGCCATTATAAGACCATTAGTTATACTCCTTATGAGCTGCCTGTTTTTCCTTTATGGTTCTTAGTTGTTCTTTTGCAGACCTGCCAGCTTAAGTCGTGCTGAGATCAAGAAAAATGGGCCTTGGCGGTTCGTGTTCCTGGAGTTGTATCTATGCCAGTGGATGTCCACACGCTCCAGAAGAGAATCTGACATTGCTGCTGCCGTTGTTGCTGTTATAGCAGTGGTGGCCACCGCTGCTACTGTTTCTGGGATTACCATTTCATAATTGCTTACTACAGCTAGCACAGTGGAGACCCTGGCAGCAAAAAGAGACTACCATAGTTAGTTAATCTTTCATTTCTATTGGGCATGATAAATTTAATTCAATAGTTATATACATTTTGATTGGCTTTGAAAATTATAAATTTATAAACTCAAGTTCCATTTGCTTTTGGGATACCATCTTACAAGGACTCCAACTTACAGTAAGGCTCATTAAGGAAGGGAATGGCTCAGTTGCCTTTAGCCTACTTCCTATGGGTGGCATAGGACCTCTGTTGGTCTTTTCTGTGTCGAACACACAGAATGCAAGCCCAGTGCCACTTTGAGAACTTTGGCAGCAGTTAACTCTGCAGCTCACACACGATTGAGCCTGTATGATAATGGGTACTCAGAGATGGGTAATGCCTTGGGGGCACTCACCAACCTAAGACAGAGCGCCTGTGTGGTCTGGACAGGTGTCTCCATGATGGGTAAGGTGACCTGCTGACGTCCCACGCAACCTAAGTCAGAAGCTCATTTTTTAGTAAAAGGGGGACCTGTAGGGTCCTGGCCCCTGTTTTGGGTAACTGTTGCCTGGCTTGCTGACCTTGACCTTGATATCCTCCCTATGCTAATTCCCTTCCGGGTTCCACCCTCCTGAAGGCTTAAGGGAAGTTCCTTGTCTGTGTATCCTGCATAATGGGCGTTAACAGCTTAGATGCAAGACTGTAAAACATAGGTAGGAACTTCTGCCCTCTGGGGTTCTCCCATTGTGCTGTAAGCCTGTAATTAAGACCTCTTCCCTCCTTCAATAAACAGCATTCGGCATTAAAAAAAAAATTCACAGAACTATACAACACAGAGTTGAACCCTAATGTAAACTGTAGACTTCAGCTAAAAATGTATCAATATTAGTTAAATTATAACAGCTGTATCACACTGAAAGATTATTACTAATAAGGGAACTTGAGGATAGGGGATAAATGTAAGTGGAGAAGAGTATATGGGAACTCTGCATTTTATGTTCATTCAAATTCTCTGTAAACCTAAAACTGTCCTAAAAATAAAGACCTTTAATAAAGAAAAAAAAGAATTTTAAAATTATGTACACCTGTTTTGGGGCACAAGAGAGCAGATGCCTGTGGGATTCAGGAGAGGGCTTCTGATCGATCTGCCTGGAGCCAGAGTTACAGGAGGTTGTAAACTGCCTGATGTGGGTGCTGGGAGCAGAACTCAGGTTCTCTGCCAGAGCAGTCAGTGCTCTTAACCAATGATCCATCTCTTCAGCCCCCTAATATAGACATCTGAACTAATTTTTCCATTTTAAGAATGAGATGATTCCTACTCACCCGCTTCCTCTTTCTTTCGTTTTGGAGAACAAGTCATTTGGTGCCTTAGTTTAGGCTTTTTCCCTGGTTTTTTTTGTTGTTGTTGTTTGTTTGTTTGTTTGTTTGTTTGTTTGTTTTTTGGTTTTTTGAAACAGAGTTTCTCTGTGCAGTTTTTTGTGTGTGTGTGTGTCCTGGATCTCACTCTGTAGTCCAGGCTGGCCTCGAACTCACAGAGATCCACCTGGCTCTGCCTCCTGTGTGCTGGGATTAAAGGCGTGTGCCACTGCCGCCTGGCCTTCCCTATGTGTTTTTAGATTATAATTTTAATTTTAGAGATTTATTTTGATTTGTGTGTGTATATATGTGTGCATGATTGTGTATGCCATCCTGTTCCCATGGCCGGGGGTGGGGGTGTGTGGGGGGAGGTGACCAGAAGAGAGCCCTGGGTGCCTGAAGCTAGACTTACAGGAGGTTGTGAGCTGCTCCATATGGGTGCTGGGACTGAACTTGGGTCCTCTGCCAGAGCAGCAAGTGCTCATAACTCCTGAACCATCTCTCTCTGTTTTCTTTTTAACTTATAACTACACTTTGTTTGTTTGTTTGTTTGTTTGTTTTTGGACAGCTCTGTGAGATCCACACAGGCACGTCTAATATATCCCCCACTCAGCTGGCTAGCCTACTCCTAACTAACCCAAACAATTAAATTGTTTTCATTTTTTAATTGTTCGGGTTAGGTTAGGGTTAGATTTGAATGAAAAATCTTCATAACAGGCTCACCTATCTGAAATCTTTGTCATATTTGGGAGGTTATGGACCATTTAGGAGGTGCAGCCTTCTAGAAGAGTTATGTGTCACTGGGGTGCGATTTGAGAACGTATTGATCTCCCTCACTTCAAGATTTATCCCTGGTTTTCTGCATGTGTTGAAGATGTGACTTCTCAGTGTCCTGCTTCAGCTGCCCCTCCACTATTAACCTTCCTTCTGGACCACAAGACAAATCCAATTCTTCCTTCCACAAGTTACTTTTGATCACGATGTTTTATCACCGCAGTGGAAAAGTAACCGCCATTACACACTCTCGAACACACTTCCTCTTCCAGTCCCTAGATGGCTTGGTTGTTTCACCAGAGTGTTTCTCAACACACTTAGACTTGTTCCTGTTCCCTGGTCCCCGTGTCATCCATCTAATCACTAAGTGTTTGTTTGAGGTCTTCCACACCTAAGGATGACGTTGAACTACTGATCCTCCTGCCTGCCCCTTCCACACAATGGTGTTACAGACATGCACTACCACACCACGCTAATCACAAAGTCTGAAAGCTTTTGCCTCGAAATTTCCTGGTTCTGGCCATTCATCCCCATGTGCAGCTCCACTGTGGGAAGTGACACAGCCTGGCCCCCTCCAGTCTGTTCTCTGCACCCTAAGACTGTAATGTCAGAATCCAGCTGCTGCTCAGGCCACAGCACCGCCCTTCACCTCTCACAGAGACACTGCCTAGACACTGTTCTCTCCAGCTGACCTGCTTCCATCCAGGTTCCGGGTTTCTCACCTGGGCAGTGATTTTAGTCAACGATGGTATTAGTGGACACACATCCCGTTCCCTTTCCTGCCTCCTTCCTGGTTCAGCTTGTGCAGTGAAACCACCCCTATCCACCTCAGAAGGATATAAAAAGAACTCCCCTTTCCTCTTTGAGCCTCTGCCATGTGGGTGGATCCTGAAATTCCCTTAGAGCGCCCTGCCATGCTGATATCTACCTTTCTGTCTGTCCATGGCATTGACAGCTCTCAGTAAACTCCTTCCTCCCTGGTAATCTGTCTCAGTGACCCTCTTGATTCCCCATCTGAGACCTTTCACACACACTGATGTCACCATAGCCGGGCGCGGAGGCCACTGCATTTGTCCTCTGGTATCAAAGGCTTGGGGACCTGATTTACCAGGTTCCCTCTGGTTATCTCCTGCCTCCTCCACCAGCACCTCACTGCTCAAGAGTTCCTGAGATGGTTTTCCTTTCCTGGATGGCCACAGCGTGGCCGCTACATGACTCCCAGAACTTTCCTGGCTATTTCATGAAGGAGGAGGGTTGAGATAAATTCTCATATAATCCAGGCTAGTCTTGAACTCAAGATCCTCCTGCCTCCACCTCCCAGGTGCACTTACTGAGGTATGGATCACCATTGGCTGTCATTGTTTTCATTTTTTAATTGTATTAGATTTATTTATTCACTGTGTATGTGAGTGTGCACACACCATGGTGTGGGTGTGTTAAAGGACAACGTCCAGGACTCAAGCACTTTCCTGACTCAGCCATCCCCTGACCCTCGCATCTGGGCTGTCATCAATCCCCTTCCAGGACTCTGGTGTAGACTGTTCTGTGGAAACACTCAGGACGCGTGATGGGTGTGCAGTCTTGGACCACTTACCTTTCCTTCTCCTCCACCCGAGGAACACTATCAATCCCACAACCCCAGCCAGGAGCACAGCAGCAGCCACTGCCAACCCAACTGTGGTTCCCAGACCCAGGGTCTCTTTCTTCCCGCTCTTCCCTTCTGTGGCTGTGAGAGCAGTTCTGGTGAGTGCAGAAGTTGCAGTGGTGGGGCTTGGAGAGGTGGTCTTGGGGGCTGGGAGGAGACAAAGGAAGTCAGCATTGAATGTCATTGGGAAGTGTAAGCCAAATAAACCTTTTCCTCCCTAAGTTCTTTGGTCATGGAGTTTTTCACAGTGGTAGAAACTCGAACTAGGACACCTGCTGGCCTTTGAGTACCAAGTCATGGGTTCTGTTCTAGTTTCAAGTCCTCTGTTGAATCCTCCTTGGGACCTTGCTGTGGGATGATTTTTGTCCAGGATGCTGTAATCCAACTCCTGCAGTGCCAACTCCATTTCCCCCAATAGCAGTGACTCTACCCTGCAGCCATGCTGCTATCACAGGGGTCTGGCACTTTCTGTGGAAGAGCAGCCTGGGGCTTTGGTGTGTGTAAGTGGGAGTTTCTTTCCCTTCAGCAACTCCCAAATACCTGGCAGCTGCTTCCCAAATTACCACTCAGAGACTTATATAATTAATATATATTATATTATATTTTTTATATTATATTATATTATATATATTAATATTATTATATATAAATGCTCCACTGGTAGGTCAGCCTTATTAATAACCGGCTCTTATACTAATATTCTTATCTATGTGTAACTTGGTACCTTTTCTCAGTAGGGTAGTCTCATCTTGCTTCCTCTGTATCTGCCTGAGGACTCCTGACTCAACCCTTCCTCTTCCCAGCATCCCCAGGGAACTGTGTTGCCATGCACTTGTAAACCCAGCACATCATGGGGAAAATAAGCAGATCCCTGGGGCTCACTGACAGCTGTCCTAGCCCACTTTGTGAGTTCAGCCCAGAGAAAGACCCATCAAAGGAAACATAGGAAGAGAGAGAGACAGAGAGAGGGAAAGAGAGAGAGAGAGAGAGAGAGAGAGAGAGAGAGAGAGAGAGAGA